>VXBP01006190.1:27257-73457 GCA_013400115.1 Rhinopomastus cyanomelas | reverse complement strand
ATGTCATTGATGAAGATGTTGAACAAGACCGGTCCCAGCACCGATCCCTGAGGGACACCACTAGTCACAGCTCTCCAGCTGGACCTGGCACCATTGATCACCACCCTCTGAACTCTATCCTGCAACCAGTTCCTAACCCACCTCACTGTCTGCTCTTCCATCCCACACCTCCTCAGCTTGCTCACTAAAATTTCATGGGAGACAGTGTCAAAGGCCTTGCTAAGGTCAAGGTAGATTACATCCACTGGTTTCCCTGAATCTAACCATTCAGTTATTGCATTATAGAATGCTATCAGGTTAGTCAAGCAGAACTTCCCTTTCATAAATCCGTGCTGACTACTCCTGATAACCTTCTTCTCTTCCAAGTGCCTTGAGATGCCCTCCAGCAGGAGCCGCTGCATCATTTTTCCAGGGATGGAGAGATGATGTTGCAACATCTCCAAAGACACCACCTGTCCCAGGCCTGAAATCTACACCTCCAAGTCCCTAATGGGAACAAATGGGGCAGAAAAGACACTATTAAACTGCAAGAGAAGAGTTGGCCAAGGACCAACCTGAGCTGGCAAAGCTTCCAGATCCCCTCCAGCCCCTCTGACTTCCTTCAATACAATCAACCAAGACATATCAAGTCTTTGGAGGGAGCCCTGGTCGCACAGAGCAGGCACAAGTCATCCTGCCCTGGACAGTTGAGCGTGACAGGCTGGGTGGCATCAGGCTCTTGCAGGCGTAAAAGTCAGCTCAGTGCCTCTGAGTGCTCCCTCTGTCTCTCTTCCAAATGTTACACAGTGGGCTTATACAGAAACAGTGGGACCCTTTCCAAACCATTTAACTAATGCTGAAATGTAATACCCGACACCAACAGGTTACTGAGTGCAAGAAGGAGCTGTTGTAATGGATGAGGGCAATGGGATTTGCAACTCTGCGCTCCCAAAATGAGAATCTGCCCTCTCACACATGTAGGGCAGGGCTCAGTGTCCCACTTCTTTTCTCACAGTGCTGGTTTGAGTTAAGATCTGCCTGATGGGTTTTTTGGGGAGTCAGGGGGTTGCAGCTGCTTGCATAGGAACATAGTGGGCACCCACTGTCTCTCCTCCCTGTATGACTTTGGTCCTTGGGGAGCCCAGCATGGCTCCTGCTGGCAGCATGCCCAAGAGAAGCAGCTGCCTCTGAGGCTTGTTCTCACCCTTAGCTAGGGAAAAAAAACCAAAATTGTAGCAGCACAAAGGACAGAGAACAAAAAGGCCACACCAGGGCATCTCCTGGTCCCAACAGGTCCCTGCCAACACCACTGGGCTCCTGTCTCACTGAACATACAGCGTTTCCCTGCAGTGAAGTATCTGCACAAAGTATCCAGCTCAGTATGGAGGAGATGCTTTGAAAATCCTGGGCTGAGACGAGATGCTGCAGGCTTGGTGGGGCTCCAGCATGTGAGCTTCCACAGCTGCCCCACTCAGCCTGTCAGGTGACGCTGAGCCGCAGCACGACAAGCCCTCACGCTGCCACTGGCTGGGGCACAGGAAGAGTTTTCCACGGGTAGGAATTTCCTCAAGAAAATCTGATTCGGCTGAGTTATCAGCAGAGAAAAATGTGGCACCTGAACAAACCAAACCTGACTGGTGGTGGGTTGGAGGGCTGCTGCAAGAACAGTTCCATTGCAAAGACATCCTCTCTGAGCTGTGCTGGGTGTCCCAGTCTGCCTTCTCATCCTGCCCATGGAGAAGGACATCTGGATAAAACTGGCTCTTGTAATGCAACCTGGAGCTCTCCTCTGCCAACGGGCCTGGATGCCAAAACCATGCTGATGGCACCTCATAGGAAATGCTATTTCATGAGGTATGACTGCACACAGAATCACAGAATGTCTTTGGTTGGAACAGACCTTCAAGATCATGTAGTCCAACTTTTGACTCAACACTGAAAGCTCACCATTGAGCCATGTCCCTGCATGCCAGGTCCACATGTCATTTAAACACCTCCAGGGATGGCAACTCCACTGCAGCCCTGTACAGGCTACTCCAGTGTTTGACAATCCTTTCAGTGAAAAATGTTTCCTAATATCCAGCGTAAAACCTCCCCTGGTGCAGCTTGCAACCTTTTCACAATGACTTCCAGCTCCCTCTAGGCATCAAAGCGCCACAGAGAATCCCCCTATCACTGCTGAATCAACTCCAAGTGAAGCACTCTGGGTTCATCCAACAAACCACACCAAAATGTTTCCACCTAAAGGAAATTAAAGCTTTTTTTTAGTTATCATTCTTTAAAATTCCATATTCTTCCATATCTTTTGGTACCACAGGATAAAGACATTGTCTGTCCTGACTCTCAGAAGCTCAAATTAGGCCACATACAAACATTTCTGTGAAGCAGAGTGCTCAGCAAGTAAAAATATTTTATACCACAAGAAGACAACTTATTTTACCATATCAGATACCCCTGCATCACCCCAGAGGTGCACACAACTAGACCAGCCCCTGATCCACATTCTAAGAAATCAAGGCTTTCTAATGAGAAACTATCTCAAACTGGAAGGACTTCAGGAAGGAGCAGAACTCCAGGTTCAGTGTAGAACCACTCCCAACAGCAGCCTCTGATGTTCCCTCCATACCAAAGCTTGCTTGAAAACTAAAAACCAAGCCTGAGGAGACAGGAAAGAAGGAAAGAAAAAAACAAACCCCAATGTACTTACCACCAGCTCGGTGAACATGACATCCAGCTCCTCCACCGGTGGCATGGGCAGCGCGGGCTCCATGGTCTGCAGGGCAAAGCTGCTGTCATTGCGCAGCCGGTATGTGATCTCAGGGTGGTCGCTGCTGCGAAAGCAGCAGAAGATGAAGGAGATCCCCCGACTGCTCCTCTTCCTTGGGGCCATGGCCAAAATCCTCTGGGTCCCTCCCTCCTGTGCACTAGATCCTGTGGGAAGAAAAGAGCTGGCTTGAGCAGCTGCCCCACAGTGCTGTGCTGTCATCCCATCGAGGAGAGGAGGACTCAAAGCCACCCATGCACTCGACACGTTGTGGAAGCACGGAGAGAGTTTATTTGTCAAATATTTCTGCTCAGATCTGACATTTACAGCCCTGGCAACCTTGACAACCGCGCAAATGAAACTGATGCTTTTGATTTGACTTGTGCCAAAGGCAGCAGAGGCAGCAGGATGAGCCACTGTCCCCATGGAGACAACGGTCCTGGACCCTATCACTGCTGCAAATGCCCACTGACCAGCTTGTGTCACTGCAGCCAGGCCCACTAGTGGTTTGGGAGGCTGCTGTCAGGAACAGCTGGATGGCCTCAGGACCACAAGGTACATGGTGTCCATCATGGGTGACTTGATGCTTGAAGACCTAAAGCATTTTGGGATGTCGTGTGGCACAGACAGCAGCAGAGCTGAGAAAACACCCTGTTATTCTCCCCTAGCTCTTCAATATGTCCCCAAACATCCAAGAGCAACCACTGGTTGAGCAGCTTTTATTTTAATGTAAAGTTTTACTTGGCTTTAATTAGATAAACCCTACTTGAAATTCCAGTAAATATTTACAAGACACAATTTCAGCTGATAAAAATCACACGGCACTGGTAGCTCAGACTTTTCTACTCACTGCTTATGTTGAGCATCACCCACACCACCTTGGGTTCTGCTCATTTCTGAAACTCAGGCTGAGAGCAAACCTCATGGCAGGGGACACTGCCCTGCACAGATGGTAACAGCAAAGATCAGGATCAGGCAATGTCTCCTCAAAACTGGGACAGTCAAGGCAACAATACAACACAAGGGTCATCTGGGAGAAATGAGGGGGGTGGAGAAACACCCGGACAAGAAAAAACAGCCAGCAAAGCAGAGAATTTTTTTGAGACCTAAATATTTGTCTTGTGAATCCACACTCCCACATGTTCTAGCTCTGCAAAACAAGATGTTAAAGAGACAAGACAAACAGCCAAGGTTAATCCAGAAGGTTGAAATATGGATGACTCAGATTTATTAACAAAGTTATGAAGAAACTTGGAGAAAAAGGTCAGCATGTGGAGAGGAGAGTCTGATCTCTCTGGAGCCAGCCATTCCTCTTTGACTACAGATTTACACCCCAAAAAAACAGCCCCTGTGCCTCATGGAGAACCAGAGGCAGACTGGGGACAGACCGGGGGTCAGACTCTGCATTACCACCTGCAGAGCAAACACTGCCCTCCAAAACCAGGGACCCCACAGAAAATACTCATATTAATTTAAGGGAGGGTCTGACCCTTAAAATTGTCTACGATTGCATAGTTTTAGCACAGGGTGTAATCATCCGCTACTCCATGAACAATGGGAAATGGTTATTGGGTCTTCATAGGGGATAATCTCCACCTTCACGACTGCTTTCTGCCCAGCCCAGAGGGCTCCCTTTCCCAGAGAGCCCCAAATCTCATTTCACATTTAGCATCTTGTACTTAGGAAAATGCAGTCGCTAGAGGAATTTCAGTTGTCGTGAAATCTCTCTCATCGTGGCTCCTCAGCAGCCACCACCACAGCAAATCCATCAGCATCCCTTTGGTGCTAGGAGAGCTTTGAGACCTGCTGGAGAGGTTTTTTTTCCTAAAGGAAGGAGGGAAGCAAAACAGCAAAGGCACACAGACTTCTGTCCTGTCCAACACTTGGGGAAAACATGGCAGTTTTGGCACTTTTTGGGGAGCAGGATGCAGAGAGAGATGCTGGTGCCCAAAAAGGGAGCTTTTTTCCAACTCTCATGTGCAAGGTGTGGTCACTGGTCATCCCCAGCCCATGGATAGGGCCACACTATGCCCAGAGCAGGGCTGGATCTTGCTCCTGCAGCTGATCCAGAGCAAACAGACCTCCTTCTCCTTTCCTACAGAGGATTTTCAATCTCCTTTCCAACACCATGTCAACCTTGTCCTTGAAACCTGCTGCTATGTACAAGCTCTGACTTGGGTTTGCAAAAACATTCTGAAAGCTTTCACCAGAACCCACCTGCTCTGCAGAGATCCACTCTGCCGATGATGTTTTATGGGAGCTTGACTAAAAAGCAGGATTTTCCTTTGGGTTTTAAAGCAGTCATGTGACAACCAGGATATGGTATTTCTGGACTGCTTCCAGCTTTGTAGCTACTGAAGTTCCTCATTTTCATCTATAAACAATTAAAAAAACCAAACCACTCTATACAGCAGGCTGAGTGGGCTGTAGGTTGTTAGCAACCAGGGCTAAAAAAAGGTTAGAGAGAGAAAGACTGTGCTAGCTACGAGGCAAATAGTATTAAACCTTCAGAAGGCTGATGAATATTCAGTGACGGGATGGATCACAATCAAACCACTGCTCTCTGGCAGGTCATGGGGAGCTGCAGACAGCACAGGCTGTACCAGCAGAACAAAGTACAGCTACAGAGCCTCCTCCTTCCCTGCAAATCCTACAGAAACCAGTTATTCACTGAGAAAAACTGACAGCCCCAGGCAATCCAGAAGCTTGTGTTAAGGGGAGCAGAAGGGACAAGTTCCACACAGCAGCATGTGTTAAATGTCCTGCTCCCACCGTCCATTTATACCTTTGAGCACTAATTAGATCAATATATTGAAGGCAGATTGTGATCTGACAGTGCCTTCTGGCCTTTACTATTGAGTGAGCCAGAATAAATTACGTGTAATTGCCCCTCTATGTACAGAGCCAGGGAAAATAGGATGGGAAGAGTCATTGAGAGAACTTGTAGCTAACCCCCAAATCCCAAGGCAGGATTGATGGGGCTGAATCATACCCAAACAACTTGGTTTTCATAGAAATGAAGCTGGAATTATGTGTGATGGACTCAGCCTGGAAGCCCTAGAAGAAGAGGTTGAGGAGAAGGAGCTTAGCCCACACGTGCCATCAGGACTATGCACAACAGAGGCCAAAAACTGCAGCTCAGCAGTGCACAGAGACCAGAGTTTTGTTGCTTTCCCCAGTCCTAAAAAAAGAAAAGGATCAAGCCTACAATCGCTCTGAGCAGTGCTTAAATGAAATCAGTCATTAGAAGAAAATTGGACCCTGGTGTCGCTTCCGCCTTTGCTTTAAGGAAAGAAGAGCAGCAATTACCATTTGCATATTCAACAGCCTCCTCAGCAAGTTAAATCAGCCCACACTGAGCAACGTGCTACCAAAGCCTGTCTGACACTGATGCCCCAACAAGCCGGTTTACAGCCAGCGCCAGTATTGCAGTCTGCAGCCTAAAAATATCCAGCAAGGGTACAAACACATGCAAAGGAGTGTGCATGCTCCCCTTCACACCTGCCTCCAAATCCACTCAGAAGCCAGGAGCTAAATCCTCAAATATGAATATTAGCCTCTTCTTTGGCTGCTCTCCCATCTCCTCCCAAAACAAGAGGCAATGTGCTGGTTGAACTCTTCCCCAACAAGGAGCATTGCACTGCACAAGGGGAGTGCAGTTTTGTGCAAGTGCAGGAGCACTCACTGACTGGCTTTGTTGAGCCTTCACTGATTTCAGCATCTTCGGCCATGCCAGCCTTTGCCACCCCACAGAGCTTCGGTGCAGCCCGAGATGCTCCAAACCAATAGAAATATTCTGAGTCTCTTCTAGCGCTGCAAAGTGACCTCCTCGACTGGTAGTGGCTGGGAGGTTCTTGGTCTCAGCAGGAACCTTTGGAAGACTCTGTCACCTCCACCAAGTGCTAGAGCTGGGTGTCCTGGACCACCATTTTACAGCACATAGAAGCCCAGGATCACTGAATCATAACGGCTGGAATGGACCCTCAGGATCATCAAGTGCACCCTTCATCCCAACTTCTTCCTAACCCCTAGACCATGGCCTCAAGTACCACACCTACTCGGTTTTTAAACACCTCTAGAGATGGTAACTCCAACACTTCCCTGGGAAGCCTGTTCCAGAACAGAAGGAAAAAATGTGGCATATCACACATTACACCTACCCTGTGCATGCCTCATGCCCCTCACTTGGTGCTTCTCCCCATTTGTGTAAAACCCGGTGCATGTCAAACCCATCTTGTTCTACAGTAACAAATCAAGGTGATTTTCCTCCCCCTGCCAGTTGCGTCCAGACCCCCACAGCAATAAAACTGGGTGCTTCCATGGCTGTATGCTTTCAGACCAACTGTATGCTTGAGCCATCCTCTGAGAAGCATCAAAGCTTTCCCCAGGCATGTTCTGATTTCTTACCGTACGGACCCAACAGCCAGAACTTTCCTTGGCTTTATTCACTAATGCAACCAAGGTTCAGTCCCAATTGTGAGCCCTCTGAAGGTGTGTGTGATGCTGTCCCTATTCAATCAGGCACCAGAGCCTGGGCTTATCCCTCTCAAGAGCAAGAAGTGCTGCTCTGTTTCTTGTTTGCACCAAACCCAGTGCAAAGGAACACCTTTTAATAAGGTGGATCCTGTATTAGATTGAGCCCCTATATGGATGAAGAGCTCAGAAACAGGATTGCCTTCCCCTTGGCAGGAACCACCTGCCCTCCAAGGCCGAAGCCCAGAGAACCTGAGCCTATCTTCAGCATCTCCAGCATGGAGCCCACGCAGAGCACAGCACCAACATCCTGTTAAAAGCAACCACGCTGATTTTTTGGCCATTTCCAAAACACCCTTTCTCCAGCATAAATCTGTATTCAGGCACAGGCGGGGAAACATTGGTTTTGGTGCAAATCCATACGTATTGGCAGGAGGGGAGAAAAAAATCCCAAAACCACTTGGCTAAAAGGCTTTAAACTGTTTGACTGCCTCTTCCCCTTCCATCTACTGGTAAATAACCAGAAGAAGGGATGGGGACAGAACCTTTCCCGTCATGCCACAGCAACATCAGCTGCCAGGAGGAGCCTGACTCATCACTAAATTACAAGAGCTGTAATTCTTAGAGAAAGCAAATCTCAAAGACTTGAGTTTCATGGACTTATAAAAACATCTGCCAAATCTTGAATTAGCCCAGATCCTTCTCCCCCTTTCTCAGAAATCCCGTTATACTCCATAAACCAAATAAAGAGGGGGTGTTATCTCCAAATATTGCTCAGGTTGCCCAGTATCCAGAGGAAGCTGGTGGGAGCTGGCTGTAGCGGTAGATTCCCAGCTCACTCCTGGAAAGTCCATCAGCCAGCAACATCAAAAAAACCCCAGTACTTGCCTAAATTGTGTCACCTCCTCTTTGTATTCTTTCCTTTTGTTGTGGGATTCATCATAACCTGAAGTGCACACCTGGGCCTGCTGTCCTGTAAGAAGACATTTTATGCTGCTCAAGAACAGGGGCTTGATGATGAAATTCAGCAAGAAAAATCACACCAGTGGATTCACAGAGCCGGCAAACACTTAAATGCTTATTGGTGGGGAAAAAACCAGTTGCACAAACTTGTGACACACCAGAAAGAGCCTTCCTTTTTTCTGTCCAGCCCAAATTTACACCTGCTGCCAGCAGTAAAAGAACTGGGAGAGAGATTATTTTGCACGCGTCTGCATGGCACTCTCCTATCTGGAGGTGCTACTGATGCTTCTCAGGGGAAAAGAACAGCCACCTCCATCATCCCTGAAGAACACCACAGCTCTGCTTGTAAGTTGCCTCTCCATTGCACCAGCGAGCTCCTTGCCAAGGGAAGCACACGCGCTGTTGACTCTGCAATCCAGTTTTCAGGGGGGGGGAGCATGGTGCACAGCAGGGTGAGATGGGATCTGTCTGAACACTGTCCAACTGAAATCAATCCTTGGAGCAGCACTGCACACTTTGGCAAGCCAGTGAAAGCCAGGAGCAGGGGATGATGGTTGCTGGTGTGTTGCAAGACTTTGTTTGTGCCAGGGCATGAACAGAAGCTTGGGTCCAAGGATGCTCCTCTGTGGAGGAAGCTGCCCCAGGGAACCCCACAAAGCACCTTAACCCACCATGCGGTTGCACAGACCAGCACAGCTCAGGGCATAGGCAAATCCAACCAGGGAAGATGCTGCTAGAGCAAAACTTTGTTTAGTTTTTTAGGATTAAAACTCAAACCTCGCTGGTAGTTTCCAGTCAGTGAGAAGCAGAGTAACACTGAAGCAGGTCACAAGTTCTCCCACTAAAAGGGTAAACTTAATCGGTGACAAGCTGAGCACTGGCGCCAGATCTTCTAAATCGCCACAAACTGTTTCTCCAGCAGATCAGCTCAGGCAAATGCCATTTATTTCAGGAACAAGGACAGCAAGTGTGGAATCACTGGCAAGACCCAGTTTGGGAACCTATATAAATATCTATATATTTCTTAATACTCACTGGGGTGCCAAACAACCCAATTCTACAAACACACTCATGCCTTTTTTCCAGCAGCCGGGCAGACTTTGCAGTCCTTGTATTGCAAAAGGAAACCAAAACGTGGGGTGAGTGGGTTGGTGGTGGGAGGAAGAAAGAGTTTTCAAGACACATACGCCTCCCTTAATGAATGCCTGGAATGATTTGCATCCTGATTCCCAGGCACAACATTTGGTGGAGGTGGGTTAATCCCAAGAGATGTGTCAGGAAGGCAGAGGAAAGTGGAGGCAGCTGGAGGGGCTCTCCAGGAAGGATGCCGAAGCATCTCCCTGCCCTCTCTATGCCCCAGCCTGGCTTCAAAAGGCAGCAGAGAAAAGCCTAGTAGAAAGAAAAGGCGATGCGAGGGGCCATCCCTCTTGATGCTCCCCTCATCCTGCTCTTGTTTCGGGGCAGCAGCTGCCAGCAATGCATTGTGGAGGGGCTCAAAGGTGCGGAGACAGCCCTTTCAGAGCCGAGGTCATGCACGGGAAGGGATTAGCACCAACCCAGAGCTCTCCTGAAAGCCTCCAGTGTTGCACAGAAGACCCTCACAAAAGCAGTCCTTTGCCATTTAAGCCTGGTCTGTCGGGGAGCCTGTGGGGGTGTCCAAGCTGAATGAAGCCAAGCCTTGGCCAGGCAGCTCTCAAAGCCAAAAACCATTGAGAGAGATGTAAGACACCACCGAGGGCAGCATATGGAGGTGCTGTAACCCATCACCCAGCATAAGCACAAACCAGCATCCAGACTCGCTCTATTTCCAGGGCTGGTTTTAGCCCCAGCTGAGGGAGCATGCTCACACTGGGCACAAAACACCTCCAGGAGGCTGATAATTCCAAGCTGTGAAGCACATCACAAGTTACATATAACTAACTAGCCAGGAAGGGCAGCTTCGGTGATCAGAACCCTGGAAGGAGACCTCCCCATCAGTATTTTCCTCTCCATCAGAAAGGATGCAGATTTAAGTCAGTTCATTTCCAAGATCACTCCTGACTCCAACTACTCCCTCTGATGATACAAAGCTTTTGTCAATAAAAGCTCCAGAGCCTGGCAAGCGGGGAGAGAGGAGCTTTATTTCTCACTGGAGGAGATTTGTTTGCCAATTAGCCTTTTCCTGGAGAACAATAGTTCAATAAAAAACTTTCCCTTATTTTAATTCCTCCTTTTTCTCCTCCCTACTCAGCCTCAAGCTCTGCTCCTTCCAGTGAATTTTGGGGCTTTGACTTTGATTCATCGTATGCAAAGCCTCGTGGCTGAGCTTTCCACCTCACTGCTCCCCAACTCAGCAGTAATCCCCGGGGTGAGACAGGCTCTCCAAGTGTAAAAGTGAGGGGGAAGACAGGCAGGTTTTTCCTCTCTCAAGCCCCTTAATTAATTTGGCTTCACAAACTGGAGCTTCCAGGTTTCTCAGAAACAGATGCTGCCAATTCATCAGCAAGCAACGTCTGCTGTGGGGCCACCACCATGGCAAAGCAACAAGAGGCTGCTGGCTGAGCCTAAATGGGCTCATTTTGGGTTGTGTTCAGAGACTTTTAGGATTACCTATAATATTATCTATTATTATAGGCTTATCTATGCTTACTACTGAAACTGCTGGTGTTCATGCAGCTTGTGGTGTGTAGCAAGCTGGGTTTTTCCTCTTTCAAAATGGAAACTGGGTGGAGGCCTCTGCAACTAGAAGTCCTTCCCAACAGGAACCCTAAAGGGTTGATATCATTAAACTTCAAGAGATCATTAAACTTGCAGTCCAGACAGTGCTCAGAGCTAACAAACCCAAATTTCCAGATCTCTCAGCTGGCCAGTGATCTGTAATGCTGATTTCCCTTTAACGATTTTGAAGCCCTGATGTTAATCCAGAGTGACTTTTCCCCCTAAAGTACGAACTTGGGGTTAAGAGTTCCTTGATATATATGCCTGATGGCAGAAATGGCCTGTCGGCCACTTTCATTCCAGTGGGACACTGACCCCATGATTCAGCATACGAACACCAAAGCCCGAAGTATTTGAGCTCACAGCCGGCACAACACCACCACCCTGACAGCTCCAGCACAACTTCTGCTTGCACCTGTGTCTGGGAAGAAGCAGCGATTTTTATCACATTACACCAAAAGGCTGTTTGCATTTATAGAAAATAAAGAAAAGCAGGTGAGCACAGCAAGCAAGACCAACTGGAAGGCTTGATTACAGATTTTTATGTGGAAGGAATATGATGTAGCTTATGGCAAAAGCCCCAAGTTGACCACGATGGAGCTACACCAGCTCACATCATGGGACAGCAGGTTTCTCAGGAGTTGCTCAAAGCTACCTCCAATTCCCAGCACCCAGCTTAATGAAGGCACATCATATTAATTGCTTCACTATCCTGCCTCAAACCGATGGCAGGGAGCAAAGCAAGGCTCACTTCAAAGCTGGTCACCCCATCACTGCTGGGGATGGACCAAAAGAAGACACTGAGGAAAATGTCTTCGTGGAAAGGGTCCTCAGGCCTTGGAACAGGCTGCCCAGGGAAGGGGCTGAACTGCCATCCTAGGACATGTTTCACAGTTGTGGAGATCTGGAGCTTAGGGACAGGGTTTAGCAGTGGCCTTGGGACAACTGGGTTAGTGGTTGGACTCAATGATCTGAAAGATCTTTTCCACTCTACACAATGTTATGATTCCCCAGTGGAAGCATCCAGAGGGAAGCATCTGTCTAGTGGAGATCCCAGAGGGATGCATTTAAAAATCAATAATGGGTGTTTTGATGCTTAACTCAAGAAAGTGCCAGCAACAGCATCATCAATACAAACCAACTTTAAACACAGAGTACATGCACACGGTTGTTTTGTTTTTCCCTCTGTGTATTGATTTAACCAAATCTGGTTTTCTCCGGATACTCTGACATCCACAAAGGTCATCTGCAGCATGAGGCATCCTGCCTCCTCCATCTCCATATGCTGTTTCAAAAATGAGCTACTCAATCCCAACTGGAGCAAATGGTTCTGTGACAAACCCTGCCCTGAAGGCGCAAAACTGCAGCAACAGTGGGCACCTCCCCACCTGCCTACAGAAGTGGATTTTTCTTCTTTGCAGCTTTCCACACTGCACCCATCACAAAGAGAAACACCAGCTTCCCATCCCTGTCAATATTTACACAACAATCTCCCTTTTCATTAATCAAGAAACAAAAACCCAAAACAGACTCAGAATTGCTACGAGCTACTTAGAAAAGTAACCCAAGGGATTCATGAAAGGCTCAGACACCTGGAGAGAAGTTAACGTTGAAGTTTCTAATTTAATCTCATGTGCTCACGAGACCAGTCTGGTTGTTGATGTATTTGGGACTAGCCATACTCCACACACACACAGATGCATGTTCCTAGTGGCCACTGTGGACACAACATTGGCTCAGAGAGCCATAATGTCACCATATCTGTTGGGATACAGCATGGTGCTCTGTCCTCTTCCATTCTCCAGCTCTCTCCCACACACTCACTGTTATCTCTGTAGAGATGGTTCATGGTTCAACACTATCACCTCACTCACCTTCCTGAGTCTTTCATAGAATGACAGAATGGTTTGGGTTAGAAGGGACCTCAGAGATCATCTTGCTCCAACCTCTCTGCCATGGGCAGCAACACCTCTCACCATACTAGGTTGCTCAGAGCCCTATCCAACCTGGCCGTGAACACTTCCAAGGATGGAATAGCCACAACCTCCCTGGGCAACCTGTTCCAGTGCCTCAGAAGCTTCACAGGGAAGAATTTCCTCCTAAGATCTAATCTAAATCTCCACTCTTTTAGCTTCAAAACATCTCCCTTGCTTTATCACTAGAGTTCCTGCTAAAGTCTCTCCTCAGCTTTCCTGTAGCCCTCTCCCCTCCTGATCTGACTGAGGACTTTGAACCAGTCTTCAATGCTCCTGGCTCTTCTGAGCTCACTCTTCTTTGAAGACAACTTCTTGTTTGAGGTTGGAGTCCACCACTCTTGCCAGTAAAGTGAAGATGCTTCTCCCCATTGATACCAGTCCAGTTTACTCACAATCCAAAGCAATGAAGAACTTCACATCTTTGGAGACTTCTAAGTCCTGGCAGTGGCAAGGTCCTGCAGAGCTCTTCACACCTGCCACCTGGACAAGGCCTCATGGTGCTGCTGGTGATCAGCACCTTTGTGACATTCCTTCAGAGCTTACCTCCTTCCCTGGCTTCAGGGTGATGCATCTGACTGACAACAGGTCTGCCCAGCTCTCCAGTGAGAAAGTATGTCCAAACACCCCAAAACATAACCTCATTCCTTTAGCAGCTTTTGAAGCTTAAACACCTCTAGCAGCAGAGGTGGCAACAGAGTTTTCTGATAGAAGCTTCTTAGGGCTGCAGTATTCCAACGACCAGTTCATCAGATCCTTCAACACAGCCCAGACCACACCACTGATAATGAAGTGGGGCCCAGCAGGTCTAAATGAGCTTGAAATCCAGCAAGCTGAACTCTGGTCCACAACTCACACTTATGCCCATGCCATGGGTGTCACAAGCTGGCCGAGGAAAGGAGTTTGAGCCACATCCACTGGGCTACCAAAGTAGCTAACAGAGCCCTAACAACAAAAAAAGTAAAGTCAAGCCACAGACCCAGGGACTGCAACAACCCTCAAAGCGCCTCTGCCAAGGCACACAAAGGCCTCATTGCTCTATAGCTTGCCATGAGATTGCCACAGCATGGGCTGGGTAAGGCTGTCTTCTGCTTACCATTTTGCACAAGCACATGCACCTCAAACCCTCCCTATGATGGAACAAGAACATTCAGAGCATCTAACATGTAGACTGTTTATCTCAACCATCTCCTATGAAGCAGAGCCTGATGATTTGCTGCCCAGACACCACCCTGAGCCTTGAGAAACATTTTCCTCCACGTCTAACCTCAGTCACCCGTTGCTTTAAATTAACACTGAACTTTGGATGCCCTAAACACACACCAGTGAAGTGACCCAAATAGAGAGTGATCCTGAAATCACCCACTATCCCATCACTGTCCGCAGGGGAAGGAAATCTAGAGGCTTTTGGAGAACAGGTCTGCACAGCATTTCCCAGCACAAGACCTGCAACACTGCTGATGAAGCTGCCAATTGGGAGTCAGGTACCTGGAAACTCCAGATTCACTCCACTAACTCCAGTTTCACTCCACTAGCCTCAGAGATGCTACAAATTAAAAAAAAACACCCTTGAGCAACTGCCTCGACAGGCAGAAATTTTCAAAACCCCATTAATACAGGTTTTTAGACCTGGCAAGAGCCACTCATCCCCATCAACTGCGAGGAGCCCTGAGAGCAGGAGGAGGGGAGCAAAAAGCATCTTGCAGGCAATCCCAAGCATTTTTTGCCTAGTTGAGTGCTTCATGGAATGAGGAACCCATGCACTGACAGGAGCCCTTGAAGCATGCCAGACCTTTATAAATTCACTTTCAGTAGATTTACCAAAACGTCATATGGAAAAGGAATGCATGCTATGCAAATCCAGCCCCAGACTGCTCCCTGCCTAATCTAGCTTTAGATTCAAATGCTTGTTACTGTGGCATCCAAACAGGTAACACATACGAGACAGATTTAGTTTGAGCTCCCAGCATTTCAGCTTCGGTCTTACTAAGGCACCAAATGGGAGGGGAGCAGGAAAGGAAAAGAAACAAAGAGAAATAAACTAATTACTGCAGAGAATTTGTGAATTCAAGCTTTGGTGGAAAGCAGAGAGCGAAATCCATGCATGGAAAAAGGCATTAACACCTTCCAGCAAAAACCAGGCAGATATACAAACGTTTGGCAACTCCCCAAGAACACAATAAATAGTGAGTCCTGTTCGCACCCCATCAATTCCCTGCAGGGGAGTGGGTGTGTCTCTCGCGTCTTTCCCTTCCTCCCTCCATGAGACATAAGGTGATGCAAGGATCTCCCACACCCCTGCGAGACCCATGCTAGCTCTCAGCAGCACTGAACAGAGCTGGTCACACCATAACCTCCGGACTACCTTATAAACATTCTGGACACCTATGCCAGGACCTCCAGATCCTGGGTAATATGACAACCAGAAGCTGTTTGCTGCTTTGGGGACAAAGGGGTTCTCTTACTGTATCAGGGTCTGCAGCAGGACACAAGGACCACAGGAATGTCATTCCTGGAGGTCACCACCTCCCTGTCTGCTGGCACCAAGCACACATCAGGGGTCCATCATTTCTGCCCTTATCTGCACCAAGCAAGGTGATTCACTTTACTTTTAAGTTTATCAAATACAGTCAGTCTGTCCAAGCCCTTTGCCAATCCTGATACATCCAGCACACAAACATCTTACCTCCACTATGCAGCAACAACTCAGGCGCTGTGCACCAGAAAGAGCCCTGAGGCAGGGACATAGGACCCACCACTCAGGCTTGACAGGGCCTCCCCTCCATCTGCTGCTTAGGTACCATGCTAAGTGTTCCGGCCATGGAAGATGGTGAGGTCTGAAAACACCACATTCAGCATACCTCACCTTTAGGTATGCTGAATCCCAGCAGCTTGTTCTACCCTGCCTCTGCAGCACCAAACAACACGCAGACTGCAACCAGCTCCATCAAAGGGCCAAGTCACTCAAATGTTGCTCCCAGTCTCTGAAGATCCTACAAGACTGCACCAACCCTGCAGTACTACTGATACCTCACTCAGTGGGGTAAGCAGCACTGGGAGAACCGACAATAAAGAGGACATCTCCCTCTGAACCTGAGCAATATAAGCTACTTTTATATTAAGACTGCAGGAAGAACTTATAACAGACATGAGAGAATTAACATAGGGGAACACTCTCCACCCTGCAATACCTATGTGTCTGTACAGAGTCCTGCAGAGTGGACTCTTACATGTCATAATACGGTAAATCCAACCACAGCACTCTTGATGGCTTAGGTGTTCGTAACACTGATGTGCATTCCCTGGTGGCTTAATTAAAAACCTCCACAATGCCCATTCTTCTAGCCTGCTGCCCATTTTGACAGAATTTGGAGTAGCTCCACATAAG
This sequence comes from Rhinopomastus cyanomelas, assembly GCA_013400115.1. Classification (NCBI taxonomy): domain Eukaryota; kingdom Metazoa; phylum Chordata; class Aves; order Bucerotiformes; family Rhinopomastidae; genus Rhinopomastus; species Rhinopomastus cyanomelas. The sequence goes on along the minus strand of VXBP01006190.1, from coordinate 57,220 downwards.
TGAGATTAAAATCAGCCTGGAAGAGAGTACAAGACAAGTCATTGGAGTTGATGGATTCTCAGTGGCAGGGGAGAAGGAGCAGAGAGATAGGCCAACTCTAAAGCTTCCTTTCACTAGGAAACTAAGCTAAATCAAAGGTTAACTTTCAGTGATACATGTTATTGCTGAGGGAAGTGAGGCACCTGATACTCTGCCTCTCAGGCACATGTGCTCTCCACTTCAACTTTTACTGAATGAATATTCAAATACATTGAGAGAAGAAGGAAAACAAACTCCCAGAAACCGGAGGTTGCAGCTCACAGTGTTTTCATAATCCAGTTCAAAGACGAAGCCAGAGTTACCAGCGCCCACATCGCTGCCTAACTCTGGAGGCTGCTGGCTGGGCTCTTCCTCCAATTCTGCACCTACTCAGCTCAGGGCAGGGCCTGGAGTTGGTCTGTGGGACTTTCTTCCTTGCTCCTGTACCCAAAACGGCACAAGGAATGGTTAAATGAGGTGGAAAGACCCCCCCCCTTCCTATGCAGCTCAGCCCATGGTAGACAGGAAAGAAACCCTTTGCAGGACTCCCTGCCCGAGGCCATGGATGGAGACTCACAGCACTAAAGGAGCCACACAAACAGCATTTACCCATCTACAGGGACTAAATACCCCAAATTCACAGTCATTTGTGAGCCAAAATCCATAGAATTCACGCTCACAGATTTACAGCCACCACTGCTTCTGGAGCTCTGTCTACAGCAGTCTCTGAGACAGGGATATTCCAGTGATGACTGAAGAATTCCCATTGAAGAAGTCTTTCATCTCGCAGTGGCACAGGGATAATGTGGATAATTCACACACACATATTTCCAAGGGAAAAAATACTTCAAAGCCTCAGAAGCTGCATTTCTGGAGCTGTGGATAACACTCATGCAAAGAGCATGCTTTGCTTACAATAACCCAGGATGGCAACTCACTTGAGATGCAAAAATAAATTAATGAGTGAGTATATTTAGATTTATAACCTCACAGCAGCTTTATTTATAGAGATGCCAATCACTTTTACATAGATATAAAATTGGCTGGCAGAATGCCTCTGACTATATCTAGAAACCCATCTGTAAGGAATCTGAGCCGTGATATCGCTGTATACATTTGGCCAAACAATAAGGCTAATGCCAATCATCCTGACTTTAAACATACAGATGGGCCAGCCAGGGACTCTCCAAGCTTGATACATGGCCAAAGATAGATGAATTTTGCTATCACCTACTACAAACTGGTTGAGGAAAGGACCAGATGGAAGGAAAACAAGTCACCATCTGGGCTGTGTGGCTGCTAATACCAATGCAAGGTTGTCTGGAGAACAAGGCAGCATCCAGCTGGCTACAGGTGAACCTCTTTCAAAGCCTTCCAGTGCTGAAATAGGGAGCTATAAGCAAGGAAAAAAGACTCAGCAGACCTCTGCAGCACCTTCCAAAGATGAAGGAATAAAATCAGGGCTCTTGTGTAGAGCTTTTTCAATCCATTACTCAAGACACAAAGCTGTGACGGGGCAAGACACAGGAGAAATTAACTGAAGTCATCAGTTGGCTCTTGATCTCAAAGCAGACAAGGATTTCCAGTGATGCTTCTCCTCTTCCACCACAGCCCTGGGCCTCATTGCTTTATCTAAACCCGCAGAATCAAGGGGAGAGGCTGCTGTGGATTTCCATTGATTGGTGCTGCAGCATCCCTGACTAACCCTGTGTTGTCATGGTGAGTCTGGGGGCTTTCTGTTGCTGCCCTTCCAGCTCAAGCAAGTACCACCTGAACAGCTGAAAAGTCACCTCTAACTCACAAGAAACAATTAAAAACTGCTCTTTGTTTCGGTGGCTTCTGGGGTCTGTCTGTCACAGAAATACGGCAAAACAAGGCTGGCTTCACATCAAACACAGACTTCGGGTAAATGCATCTCCTTCATGAAAGCTGCAGCATTTTGGCAATACCAAGGCAGAAAAGGTTACTCTAGAATATGACTTTGAATAGCTCTGGGAACAAAACAAACATTAATTTTCAACACTTATTCAGCAAATGATTTGAATAAACTGAGGAAGGCCAGCACGCACAACTGACAGCAGTACTCAGTAGAGTTCTGACTCTGCTCCTCAGATAATTTATGAGCAAACAACTCCCGGCAAACACGATCACCTTCCAGTTGGAGGAACGGATTAACCAACCCCACCTTGGGCACAAGGTAACTCTTAAGGTCCCTACCAGCCCAATTTTAATACCATTTTACATCACAAACTGTTTACACAGTGGTGTTTGCTCTGATTCATCCCTGGAAATAAGAATGTCTTCAAGAGTAATTGATGGAATGAAGAAACAGAAACCCAGCAGCAGTTCCCTCTTTCAAGGACAAAGCAAAGGAAAACAACCAAACGCAGATCTATGACATCCTCAATCCAAATGTTTTCCAAAACATTTCCAAATGTTTTCCAAAGCTTCCAGCTGAAGCTTTCACAGCTAGGCTGCAACTCCACCAAAGCCTCAGGCTACAGTTGCAGCCCACGCCGTTATTTGAAGCGCAGCATCGCGGTGCATCACACCCAAGCACCTCATGCAGAAAACAGTGATTTGAAGGAAAACTGACACTGCTGTCTCAGTAGGGCATCTTCCAACCTGCTCATAGCTCAACTGCTATGTGGGCTTTCAGGAAGAGACACTGAATCACAGAATCATTCCAGTTCATTGGAAAAAACCTTTAAGATTATTGACCCCAACCATTAATCCAACTGTCCCAAGGCCCTAAGCTAAACCATGGCCCTAAGCTCCAGATTTCCATGACTTTGAAACAAATCTAGGGATGGTGATTCAACCTCTTCCCTGGGCAGCCTGTTCCAAGGCCTGATGGTCGTAGTGCACATGGCCAGATATTCTCACCTTCATGTCAGTCTTTTGAGTTTATTTCAAGCACCTTAGGAACCACTCTTCTGCCTTAAATCCTTTTGAAATTATGGAAAATAAGAAAATATAATATAACAAAATGAAATAATTTTTCACATCAAAAAAACACCTATGGAAAATAAAAATTTAAAACCATCTATTCTCTACACTTAAGCAAAAAATGCTGAAGTTCTGTTCAAGCACCAGCAAACATGGACATTTATGGTTATTGCACAGTCAAAACTGAGATAGTTGAGGGAGATACTGGTCTGGGCAGCTGACCCAAATCACATCAGCAAGGTCTCAGCAGTGTTCAGCTGCAAGAACTGACTGATTTCAGGACTGGAGGTCTTACACACAGCAGGTGCCTGTCCCCAGCCACCTCACCCCACTGCTAACACAACAGCTTCCATCCATGCCAGTGGCCTCATCAGAAACAGCAGCACACATAAAGCAGAGTCTCAGAGGTCCTTCAAAGTCCAAAGCTGGTCTCCAACTCTTTCAGCTTGCTTCTGGACACAATCAAAACTCAGAGCAGGCTCCATGCTGAAGGAGTCCTCCTATTGGGGGCTTTTGATTAGACCTTTTGTAGAGTAGGGGAAAAAAAAAAAAAGCCTTGCTGGAGGATGATAAAGTTGAGACAGTACAATATATTTTCCAGCTGATCCAGCAAACCTAAAAAGCTTTCCCTTGATCGTGGACTGCCACGATCAAAGCCATTATCCCATTCGCAGCCCTTCTGAAACTTCAGCTTCCAAATGTGCAAGCTATTTTTAAAATCTAAACCAGGCCAAGCCTCTTGTTTGGAGTTTTATGAGAAAAACAGGGTATGCTTCTCCCAAACCTTCCCCCATCAAGCCTACAAGTGGCTGCTGGGCACATGGTGGAGGGCAAGAGCAAAGAAGTGGCTCTGTGCCTGGGGCCACCTCAGGGGCACCCAGTGGCCAGGGTCTGCTTGCAGGGACACCAAGCCCCCCTTCACAGTGCTTGTGGTTTTAGGGGAATATTCCATTCCCAGACTGTGATTATTTTTTTTGGAGAGCAAACATCCTTTGCATCCCCATCCTTAGGTTCTCTGTTTGCTATTGGCATCCTCTGTCACAGGAGTTTGTTACTCTGGGGCCCAAGAAGAGGAAATAGCTTCAAGTACTTTCAGGGAAAGAAAGAAGAAACACACAGCCCTGCAAAAGTGTATCAAGTCAAAGGGGCATCGGCTCCAAAAGAGGTGATGGAAGACCAGTCAGCTCATCCTGGTGTCACCTGTTGTCAGTGTCATCCGGTGACAGGACAAGGGGCAATGGGTGCAAGCTGGAATATAGGAGGTTCCATATAAATATCAGAAGGAACTTCATCCCAGTGAGCGTGACAGAGCACTGGAACAGGCTGCCCAGGGGAGTTGTGGAGTCTCCTTCACTGGAGACATTTAAAACCCGCCTGGATACGTTCCTCTACAACTTGGTCTAGGTGAGCCTGCTCTGGTGGGGGGATTGGACTAGATGATCTTTTGAGATCCCTTTCAATCTCTAATGATTCTATGATTCTATCATTCCAGACCAGTTGGTATGGCATGGTGAGCACCAAACCTCCTGGTGTACAGTGGCCTCCACAGGAGTGGGCCCCCTGATCATTGAGGCTCACAGTGGCCAAACTGCAAGAGGTCAAAGGATGAGTGGTCTGGAGTGAGAACTGCTTGGGGAGAAATGGAAGGGCTTTCTGAAGCATGTGACCACCAACCTGCACCTCCTGCGTCCCCAGGGTACACTTCCAGCAGAACATTCTTATAGGTTGGGGACTGACCTATTGGAGAGCAGTGTAGGAGAAAGGGACCTGGGGGTCATGGTGGACAGCAGGATGACCAGGAGCCAGCAATATGCTCTTGCAGCCAAGAGGGCAAACAGCATCCTGGGGTGGATCAGAAGGCGGGTTGTTTGCAGATCAAGAGAGGTTCTCCTCCCTCTCTACTCTGCCCTGGTGAGACTGCATCTGGAATATTGTGTCCAGTTTTGTGCCACTCAATTCAAGAAAGACGCAGAACTGCTGGAGAGAGTCCAGCGCAGAGCCACGAAGATGATGAAGGGAGTGGAACACCTCCCTTATGACGAAAGGCTGAGGGAGATGGGTCTCTTGAGTTTGGAAAAAAGGAGACTGAGAGATGACCTCATTAATTTTTATGACTACATAGAAGGCGGGTGTCAGGAGGATGAAGCCAGGCTCTTCGCAGTGTCATCTAGTGATAGGACAAGGGGCAATGGGTGTAAGCTGGAACACCGGAGGCTCCACATAATTATTAGAAGGAACTTCTTCCTGGTGAGGGTGACAGAGCACTGGAAGGGGCTGCCCAGGGAGGTTGTGGAGTGTCCTTCTCTGGAGACGTTTAAGACCCGCCTGGATACGTTCCTGTGCAGCTGGATCTAGGTGATCCTGCTGCGGCGAGGGGATTGGACTAGATGATCTTTCGAGGTCCCTTCCAATCCCTAATGTTCTGTGATTTTTCCAAGAGAGACGGGGACAGGTGACTCCTAACACAGAACAGAGAAAAGTGCCACACGGAGCCTTCACATGCTCCAGAGCTCTTAAAAGCCAACTGTAGCTCCATAGTGAATGTTTCATTTAACTAAGCAGCTTCTAAGACACCAGTCAAACAAGTTACATGGTCTTCTTTTCCTCAGAGCATCTGTCTCCATTATGTTGCCCATCTTCCTTCTCATCAGTGCTTTCACCCTTCTCAATTCCCAGCAGCTCTGCAAGTTCTTCTCACCTCTCCTTCTGTTCAAACCGATCAGATCTGTGAAAGACTGAGCGAAGAAGGCAGGCATACACCAGTAGGATGGGTTTTAGAGACCTGCCACCTGCTTTGGCATCCCTCACTGTGGCTGGCAGGGCCATACTGAGCAGGAACAATGGCTACACCAGTTGGGTAAACAATCAGGTCAACAGCCTTCCTTAAGAATGTTTCCATAAAGTCAGACCTTTCCCACCGCCATGCACACCAGAGCACAAACAGGGCCACCAGCAATCCAGTACTGTGGCTGTGATAGCCACCACGTTGGTCCCAAAGGGAATAAAGGATTTGCAAGCATCTCCTCAAAACATCACTTGGGAGCTGGGCACAACAGACAGGACATGAGAAACTTGCACAGTTTCAACTCTGCCATAGCACAGAGTCCAACACATGCCCCAGTTTGTCTTTACTCTGCCCAATAACTGCAGAAAGGAGACTTCAACCTTAGCCTCCAGGCAAGCATATTTCCCTGGGTCTACTGAAGCCACCAAAGCCCTGCAGATCCCAACAGTCCCACCTTGCTCTTGCCTTGTCCCCTTCCCTCTAATGAACTTCTTCCTGAAAGAAAAGCAAAGTCCCACTGTGCATCTGTAATCCCCAAGAAGAGATAACACAAAACGACTGACCTCAAAAATGCGCGGTCTCCATCACATGGGAAAGCAGACAAGCTGATGGCAACGGCTGTTTCTGGATTCAAGAGCATCTAATCTCATCATGAAAGTAGCATGTACTCTGAACCCTTGTCCTCAGGTTCACATGCTGGACATGAAAAATGAGGTGAGGGAAGCTAACAAGCCAATGTCCCAGCACCCAATCCCTGCCACCACAGCTCAGAAGAAAGGGAAAGCAAGGGGGAAAAAGCAAATCAACCAGCCCCACACTGCCAACAGCTGTTCTCAGTGATAAATACATGCTATTCATGTCAGTGCTGAGCATGAACCACAGGTGAGCTCCACCACATCTGTCTCTCCACAAAGCCTTCCAGCCATCCCATACTCTTCGGCAATGTTTTAATGAGTCTTTCTCATCTCCCATGTTAAAGAGATGGGAAACATGTGCATCACCATCTCCTCTTCCCAAACCAAACAGTGAAATACAGGCTGAAAACCACCCAAGTTCTAATGCTGGCAAACTTATAGCAGTAACTCATTTCCATGCAGAGCTGTAATTTTTGTAAGGGATACCATCAGGGTAAGGAGTCAAAGGTGCAACTCTACAAGCAAAAACTTCAGTAAAACCCTTTTTTTTCCTCCCTCCTCCTGAAATTACAGGGAGTAACACAGCTTGGCCAGTTTAGTGGGGTATACATGGCTTGGCTGAAAGCAACCTCATTAAACTGGTTGGGTCGTTAAGCACCAATCCAAACACACAGTCCTCTGATCACCACATGATGGGTTTTGAACCAAAGGCAACTCAGAATTAAACCCGTGACAATTACAAAAAACCCCTTACAACTTTCCCCCTCCCAAGCAGATCCAGGAACCTTCCATTCGGTTTGGGGTTGTTTTTTTTTAATTTTTACTTACACAAGCAGCATGACAGATAACTTGGAGGAAATCAGATGCTTAATGATTAAGCGACACTTAGACAGCACTCTGGAAGATAAAAACGCCCCTTGGAAACCCTGCAACAAAAACAGAAGGTATAAACAGACAGTAACTAATTATTCTGATTAAATCTTGGAAGACCTGAAATACTCGACTGCAGCAGAACAAAGCAGGCGAGCACTGAGGCTGCTCAGCGAAAAAATGAGTCACACCCTTTCTTTTAAAAAAAGAATTCACCCAAATAAACCCAAGAGCTTCTGTGCTGGTTTTGTTTGCCTGTGTGTTTCTTAAGGTGTACGCTGATAGGAAACCTCTGCCGTATCCCAGAGGGATCCTGTCACCTTCAGCTAAAATTAGACTTCAAGGAAAACGGGCAAAGGTGGGTGTCTCTGACTTGTGCCGGCACGGCAAGGCTCCCACCGGCAGCTTGAGGAGCGGCACATTGAGGTTTTATCCTCCCCTCCCACTGAAACCAAAGAGAGGCCTTTTTTTTAATTAAAAAAAAAAAGAAGGAAAGTAAAGAAATACATCAGGTCCAAGGGAGAAAGGAGGGGAGAGCAGGTCTACCCCACTACTGTGTAGGGAGGGATTCAAGCCAGGACTGGGAGGCAGGGAGGTGAGGATGCAGTTGAATCACAGGGATGGGATGAGATGGGATGGGATGGAGTGGGATGGGTTAAGATGCTCAACCCAGTGGTGAGAAGATCTGGCAAAGCCCACCAGCAGCTCACCCAGCATCGTGGATGCAGACTAAAGCACCTGCCTTATTGTGGTCCATGACACCAGTGCCAGAAGCCTCTGCTGGAGCAGCCAGCATGCAGAGGAAGGCAAGGGGATGTGCTCAGCAGACATTCCCCTACTGTCCTTGCCTTGCAGGAAACCCATTGTTTTCCTCCTCCCCTTCTCAATGCCCTTCCCCCACCCATTAAATGCCAGTGGAGCTCAGGGGAATATTTAATCTCAAACCTCAGTAATCAATCAGTTCACCCTCACGCATGAGAAAAAGCCACAGCAGTAAGCATCAAATCCCATTTCTATCCGCCGATACCACATTTTAATTACCTATGTAACACTTCCCTTTTAGCATAAATTTGCACACATCGAGGCAGCCCTGGGGTTGTGGATGGGAAAGGACACAGTGCTGGGGAAGAGCATGGGGGGATGACAGGGAGCAAGGGGAGCGGGAAATCAGTTCCAGCAGTTATTTAAGATTACAACTTTATATGGCTGCTCCAGTTTGCCGTTGGCATGATGATGCTCTGACCTTGTATTTGCCATCCTAGAGGATGGGCAGCAGCATGACAAGCAGCGAGCTCACATTCAGCCCTGCCACCAGAACCTGCACTAGTTTTATGTGGGAAATGTGAGTGAATGGGGACAGAAAATGCAAGGTGGACACATGCAGAAAGGCTTGGGCCATACAAGTAACAGCAAGAGGGCCTCTCCACTGGTGCTGCAAGACTTAATCCAAAGATTTCACATCAGAGACAGCCTTACTAGGTGGTTTTGAGCAGGTTTGACATGACCCCCTGCCAACACCACCTATTTCCAAGTGCAAGCATGCCTGGATCAGCAGGACCACCACATGGCTGTCAGTGCAGCAGGTAGGCAGCTATGAGTAACATGCCTCTTTAACCCAACCAGCCCAGTCCTGAGTGGCACAGCTCCCCAACAGCTACATTAAATATATATAACATAGAGGGGTTTTATATATATATATATATATAAAATAAAAACACATGCACAGAATTTTCTAATATACAGGAACAAAAGAGGGGACACCCCGCTGCAACCCCATGTGCAGCTCAACTGCTCTCTGCAGCAATAGAGGAAATGAGAAGCAGAGACCAGGCACACACACCCGGTGCTCGCTGTGGCATGCTTGGCTCTGGGAACGTTTCTGGATTCCCCAGCAGGAGCCTGACATCCAAAGAGATTCAAAATGGTCTCTGAGCCACTCCGGAGGAGTGGAAGGGTCCTCAAGAACTCAGCCAGGCAAGTAAAGTGAGATGGAAGGCTCTGGATGCTCATGAGGATGGCTGACTCCACTCCATGCTCCATCAGCTCAGAGGTCCCCAAAAACTCCTCAATCCATTAGAACAAGTCAGGAACTAACCCAAACCCCCGATGCACAGCAGAAACCAAAGTCCCCTCCTGGGACTTGGCAATAGGGCAAACCTATCTGCAACTGGAACTCCAGCCTGACCTGATCACAGTGGTTGGACAAAGAAATGAGCTCAGTATTGAGGATCTTGGAGTCATCTTTGAGTTCTCCATGTGCAGCAGAGCTGCACTGTCAAACCCTTTTTTCAGGCAGATCCCATGGGCACGGTTTATAAACACACATACTTTGCTTTCAGAAGGCTCATAAAATGAGTTTTAAAAGGGGAGGCAGTGTGGTGCAGAAGAAATTCTTGAATTTCTCTGGACAGGAGACACATCTTGCAGAGATGGGATAAGGAGATCTACCTGTGACCAAGATTTTTGCACTGTGGTCTCCTTACAAACGCCAACACTGTCTCCCGTCCTTTATTTTTTTGCCTCAGTTTCCCCAAGAGCTCTAACATCAGGAACTGCTTGGCACAAAGGATCAAGTCCTCAAGCTCCACAAGCATACCCAGAGAAAGTATCATACTTACACTCTCTCTTTAGCCCACATTGGAAAGAGCAAAATTAAGAGGGGCCAAGCCCCACCAGCTGCCCATAGCGTGTTCCTGAAGGATCCAGCCATATCCCCATTCTCTCTCAAAGAGCAGGACTGCAGTGCAATTCAGGACAGAGATCCTCTGTGCAGTATCTAGAGCAAATGAAACCTCCCAGGCACAGCGGCGAGCATGGATTTATTGATTCATGGAAAATGTCCTTATAAATTACTTCATTCAGACCAACAGGATGAGACAAAATGAGGACCATCCTCAGCAGTGAGAGGCTGCAGCACTAGGATTTCAATCTCATACTCCAAAACAAACCACTCTTTCAGAGCAGACACCTCTAAGAGAGCTTCACGGGGCTGGTGGAAGATGATGCAGAGGCCAGCATAGATCTGTGCAATGTCCCACCTTGTCCCCACTTCTCTGCCCCGGAGCAGACATAGGCAATGGATGATTTCAATGGGACTGCCTGCCTGGTGAGACAATGCACAGATCCATGCTGATCTCTTCTGTGCTGTCCTCATCCAGCCTCATGAAGCCACTTTAGAAACGTCTGCTCTGAAAGAGTGATTGCTCCTGGAGCATGGAACTCCCAAGCACTGCAGCTCATTGATCTTATCTGCCTCTCTTGATACTGATGGCTTAATGTGCTTTCATCAAACTCAAACTTTCTCCCAGGGCCACCTGTGGTCTGGGCCACAATGTCAAGTCAAGATTAAGGCCACACTGCTGCAAGTGTTTGTTCCAGTGGATAATGCAGCTCAAAAATAAATAAAAATCCAGATGTACCAGTGCCTTTTTCTGGACAGAATGCAGATGGGCTTTGGATTGCAGACATGGGTTGCTTACTGGACTGAAGAGCTGCTGGATGCACTTCCAGGGACAGTGACTCTATGACTTCCCTGGGCAGCCTGTTTCAATGTTTGAACTACTCCAGGAAAAAATCCTTCCCTGAAAACGTTCAACCTAAAGCTTTCCTGGCACAACTAGAAGCCATTTCCTCACAAACCAGACCAATCAACACTGAGAGCAGGGCCAGGCACTGCCCTTCCACCACAGGCTCACCAGCAGCCTCACTCCCAAACTGCCTTTTTTAGGAGTGGGTGCAGCTGAACACAGCTCAAACCACTTTCCAGAGATCCAAATGCCTCCTGGGATCACTTCCCAGCACCCTGATCTTCAAATCTTTTCCTAGTATTTAAAAGTTGTATAATTAGTAGTTAATACTAGGAGAAATTGGTGACAATTTGAGACTTACTGTAAAAAAAACATGTTGAAGATGCCAAGCTATAGAATCATAGAATCACAGAATCACTTAGGCTGGAAAAGATCTTCAAGATCATCAAGTCCAACCATTAACCCAATTGTCCCAAGGCCACCGCTAAACCATGACCCTAAGCTCCACATCTACATAAGTTTAAACACGTCCAGGGATGCCAATTCAACCTTCTCCCTGAGCAGCCTGTTCCAAGGCCTGAGGACCCTTTCCAAGAAAGTTTTTCCTAATATTAGATACCTGCGGGATCGTACCTACGGAGGTCTTCTAGGAACGCCTCCACCTCATGCCAACTTCTCCGATGCTATAATTAGAATCACAATAATCTTCGCACATTAACCAAAGGCACCATGTGTCTGGCAGCAATCAGGCAGGGACTCCCAGCAGCAAGGAGTTCTGGGGATCAGGCTGTGCAGGCAAACGCAGCTGTGTTTGCAGTCCCCATCTTTCACAGTCACCCACACCCCACCACACTACCTTGCCTGTTCTCCAAAACACACCCCAGTCCCCCAGCGACAATTAGCATTTTGATAAACAAACGTGTCCTCACATCTCTTCACCTGTCTGTGGAGGAGTTGCCATTCCTACATTGGCAGAATAAAGAGCTAATGGGGTCCTGTTCTTAAGCTCCTTCCACCTCCAGGGCACTGCTCATGGCTCCAAACTGTCTTTCTGCTCTGCAGCATCCTTATGCCTCATGCACTGGAACCGCTGCCCTGGATGGCCTGCCTGCCTTCACCCTGTTACCTGGGCATGGTGGGGAGGCAAACGGCTCCTTCATACAGTGAGAATTAAAAAATTAAGGGACTTGTACCACTGCACTATTTACAAACATCCCTTCACAGCAGGTGATCTGCAATGGAAGGTCCCAGGCACTGCTCACAGGAGGAGATATCAACCCACCCCTTCACGGCTGAACACTGACAGCACAGTGGAGCAGCACTCTGCTCCCGAGGCACCAGCAAAGCCACCCCGCCCTGGAGAGTAGGTCTTTGCTTTCCTTAACTAATAGACTCAGGCGCTACTGCAGAAGCTGAGGAGCTAATCTCTCAAGAGTTAAAGCTGATTCCCCTTCCTTTGATGTAAAATTTGCCTCCCCTCTCGATTTCTAAGCCAAACCAGGGATGATAAAGCAGGACAGTGGCTCATTCTTGTAGCTACCACGACGATATACATATGTAATTTTGATTTTTTTTTTTAATGAAAGGGAAACTCCTTCACTTAAACACTTCAATCAGCTTAATTATCCCTCTCCAAGAATTTGTTTTCTAAATAACAGAAGCAATCAATCATTGCAGGGAGGGCAAACACCCAGTTCACTCAGAAGCCCCCAACTCCAGCTGCAGCCATGTCAGTTCTTCCTGCATGCTGGCCAGACCACACCACGACATGCCACACCGTGGCACATCATGCTGACAGAGCACAGGGGGTTAAATCGAGCTGTTCAAACCTAAGATGGTCCCATACTGCAGGTAAGCAAGTAGAGAATAGCAGTTTGTCAGCCTACAGCAAACACTGGCACCAGTCACTTGCATGACTGTCAGCAGGTATTTAAGTCAGAGTCCACAGATGCTGGCGACCCTGCAGCCACATTTAGTTAAAGCCCTCCCGATGAACTGCTTTCCTGGCTGTTTGCTTTGAAAGCTGCAATAGAGGAGGCTGAAAACATAAAGTGACTCTTGGATTTGAGGCTGGTGGCCCAGAGGAGATGCAGCAACACTTTTAACCTGTTAGGGTGACTTTTTGGTCTTTCGATGAATCTCATGGAGCCAAGCACAGAACAAGAGATGCTGCCACACAGGACTAACCTCAGGAGACAGAGCAGCTGGAGATTCACCCAGCAGCTCCAGCAGAGCACCAGACAGATAGGGGTGCAAACAGATGACCCCAAACACGCACATGGCCACAACCTGCTGATCTTAATTCCAGGTCTAAAAGTTCCCAGGTGACACTGTTGGTTTGATGCATAAAATTTCCCCACTGGCAATTAATTTCCCTCTGCCTTTCCAGACTAAGGCTTCTCTCTATGGTTGCTAAAGTTGACCAACAGCTTTTACTTTCTTTGCGTCCAGAAACACTGGACTGCCACCTCTGGGGATTCAGCAAAGACACAGAGGGCCCTTTTCTCTGTCCTTAAGACCTCAGCCTTGCTCAGGTAGCTGCAGCAGGGCTACTGAACTTCAAAACCCGAGACAATGTAAAGCTTATGGCTACGCTGTAAGACCTAGTCCTTCCAAAATCTGCATCATCTGAAATCCCAGAGCTAGATTTCTTCATGCAACCACTTATTGAGCATCTCCCACTTCAGCTGTGGTCCTAGTTAGCCAGAGAGAACAACGTGGACCATGGCTATGGGATGCCCCAGCCCGCTCTCCTCCCAGCTTGGAAGAGGCAAGCTGTGTCCCATGTTAGCACATTCTCCATAATCAGAATGAGAGTCAGCCTCCAGAACCACAACTCAGAGGGTGTGTTTAACTCAACTGGAAGACAAAGGAGACCAAGTCCACCGCAGATTAAATTAGCTGAGCCTGCTTATGCCAGCAGCTCCTGTCTGCCATCGACCACACCTCCCACACAGTCATTTCTCCTAGCTCCATGATTTAGTGGTCCCCCAAGGAGGAACAGACCTGCACCATCAAAGCTCTGGAAAGGCAAATACAAAACAGGCAGTAGAGTGGGTGCAACAGGTTCTCACAGCCTTGGTCAGGGGACAGTCTTGCATGACTTAGTATCACCAGTCTACACTCTGGAGCCACAGCATGGGATGAGGTATGGTAACCTGCATGATGCTGCACCTCCTTCAGCCCAAGGAGAGGAAGAGGAAGACAGAGGACAATGGAAGATACTCTCAAACCACTCCATAACTCAGCTCCAGTGTGTCCCCTGCACACCACATAGTATGGGTGAAGGGTGAGGCCATTTCCCTTCATGGTTTCTAGCACCTTCAAATCTGCCTCTCAGGAAAATGTACATTTTTTCCTGCCTAATTTTCACCAATTACATTTCAACCCCCATGTCCTTCACCAAGGTCTTACACAACTCAAAGACATGGCCAAAGACATAGCTACTTTTACATTTTCCTCGCAGGAGATGGCATCTCTATGGGGCATGGTTGTCACAGCACATCAGTTCACTGCAGCATGCCAGCTCAGCCCTGCAACAATAGGACAAAGTCTGGGGGAGACCACATCACCGAGTAATTTTTTGTCTCGCTGGCATTAAAACTCCTCAGCTTTTCAGTCCTGGGCATCCCAAACAGCAAAACAGCCCCAGCCCTAAAGGTAGCAAGGTGTCATCCCACTTCTCTCCACAGCGCCCCCCATCCAAGCACCAAAATGATGTTCCAGTCATCCCAATCTGGGATTTCTCTGAGGCATTTACAAAGTTACTCTACCTTGGTTTGGTTGTGCCACGATATCAAGATGCACAAGATGACTATCCTTGATGTGACACACAGGCTACTGCCTGACATGGAATTACCTATTTCTCTTGTTGGACACTTTTTCACTGGGAGAAGTAAAAAAGCATCACCTCCACAAAAAATCCAAGAGATTTTGAATTTTGTTAGATGTAAGGAAGAAGATCTTCAGTGCAAGGGTGGTGAAACACTGGAAGAGGTTGCAGATGCCCCATCCCTGGAAGAGTTCAAGGCCAAGTTGGATGCACATTTGAGCAACTTGGTCTAGTGGGAGGTGTCCCTGCCCATGGCAGGAGGGTTGGAACTAGATGACCTTTAAGGTCCCTTCCAACCCAAATCATTCTGTGATTCTTTACCATGGGAGAGGGCTAAGCAATACAGGAGGATGGTCTCCTTTGTTCTATGGCGCATGTGCAGCAGCTATGCCCCTGCATGAGCACATCACTGACAAAGCTCCATAACCCACCACTGGCAGATCTCACACTCGCAGCTCCAGGGTGGCAGCTGTGGGTGGCAGCCAGGAGGGCTGGGATAGAGAAATGGGATCCTTTCCAACAAAGGGATCGTAGTTCAGCTGGTGTTTTCCTCTTCCCTTTCGAGGTCACTCTCCTCACCATTTGGCCACGTCAGAGAGACCATTCAGGAAAAGACATCAGGCTGTGTACTGCCTGTCTGTAATGTGACCATAATGAATGTTTGCACCCTAAAAAAGATCCCAGAGCCCTTCCCCCACCTATACCTCCCAAAGCAGAGTACAAACCCAGCTGCTCTGCAATCTTATCTTGATGCAGAAACAGTCTGGGACAGAGATAGAAGAGTTCCCTGAAGGCAGGGTTTATCAAAGGCATGTTTCTTCAGTTGCTTCTCTTCAAAAACACCGCATTCAAGAGCTGTTCTCTGACTGGTTTTCATCGGAGCAGCAGCAAACACCAGGTAGGATGCCCCCCTGAAAAGTTGCAGGATTTTTCTTAGCTGAAAAGCAACCCAAGATGAGGGGGATACACCCAGAACAAGCCACTTTGGGACACCCTCAGCTGAAAGTCAAGAACAGCTCCCAGAGGTGACCCAGTCTCACCACAGGGATATTACAGAGATGGGAATCTACACATTAATGAAGTCCATGGACCTTAGAGTCCTGGTGGACAATAAGTTATCCAGGGAACAGGAATGTTCCCTTGTGGCCAAAAAGGTCAATGATATCCTGGCACATCCAGCAGGTTGAAAGAGGTTCTCTCCCTCTACTCCAGAGAGGCCACCTCTGAAGTCCTATGTCCAGTTACGGGCTTTCCAGCTCAAGAGAGACAGGGAACTACCGGGTAGAGTCCAAAGGAGGGCTATGAGGATGAGTATGGGACTTGAATGTCTCCCTTCTGAGGAGAGGCTGAGAGACCCGGGGCTGTTTAATCTAGAGAAGGGAAGACTGAGAGGAGATATTACTGTTTACGAATATCTGCAGAGCAGATATCAAGAAGAAGGGGCCCATCTTTGTTCAGCGGTACCCTGTGATAGGACAAGGGGCAATAGATACAAATTGGAACACAGGAAGTTCCACCACAACATCAGAAAAAATTCTTTACTGTGACAATAACAAGAGCACTGGAACAGGCTGCCCAGATAGGCTGTGCAGTCTCCATCTCTGGAGACATTCAAAACCTTCCTGGACATGTTCCTACATGACCTTCTCTAGGTGAATCTGCTTTAGCAGTGGGGTTGGACAAGATGATCCCCAGAGGTCCCTCTCAACTCCTATCATTCTGATTCCATATTTATCCAGCAGCTCTGCCTCTGACCTTGCACCGGGCATGCCACAGCGGTTTGCAAAGCAGCAGCCAAATATACCTAATCCCAGATTTGAAGAACCAGAGCTACAAAACAACCACACAAAGAGGCAGTGGTTCACAGGCAGCCTGAGGAACCCCCCCTCCGGCAACTAACGCCTCCCTTTTTATCCACCACACGATCTTCACCCGTTCAGCTATTTTCAGCCCACCCCACTATTAATGGATGCAAAAGGCAGTTGGGTAGAGGCATTCGACAAAAATCTCATTTAGAGATCAAGACAAGCTTAATTGGTTTCTAGCCAGACCTCCACAAAGATGGGTTACTCCACAAATACAGTTGCTAATCTGCCCATTATACTCCCTAAGCTCCCACCCACAAAGAGAAAGAAAATGAAGCAAAGATGCACAAAGGAACGCAGCATCCTGACCAGGGCACTTCCAGTGAGTAACACATTGAGATGCTGCACGAACAAGGGCTTTACCTTTCTTTGAAGGAAATGGATAACCAAGTGGTAAACACAGTAACAACAAAAGGACCCCACACCCATCAAATCTGCCTTTTCCACAGGCAATCCCTATCCATTTTGTGTTCCTGAAGAGCATTTCCAGCAGTTATTGTTTCCGTGGGCTGGCAGAAGCAAGGGAAAGATCTTGTGTGGCTGTGGAGATGTCACGTCACAAGTGATAGAGTAGAAATGTTGGAGAACCTTGTGATTAAAAGGCACAAGACTGAAACCCTGGAGAGCTGAATTGACTTCCTAGCTTTGCTGTAAAAAAAATAAATGAAAAATTGCAAGTTTCCTGTGTGATCACATCCTAGACAATTTATTCAAAATCCTGGTGTTGAAAAGCAAGGGATAGACAGGAAACAGGAGGAGGAAGGGGAAGACTCAGTCCTGTGGGGCTTTAATAGGTTTGGACTTAGACCGGAACTGGCAAGCAGCTCACATCCATCTGCGCTGGACACTACACAACCTGGAGCTGACGCTGGAGAAGCACTGAGCATCCCATGAGCTCTGACAGGTGACAGCCCTGCCCACACATGCAGCCTTAGCTCACCAATGCCACATCACCAAAGACAGAATCCCAGGAGCCTTCCTAACCCAGAACTCCAAACAGAAACAAAATCACGTTCAAAATGGAAAGGTAATAATTCTCCCTCTTGGAGCTACACAATAACTCAGAAATGAGGATATATAGCTGGCCTCCAAACACTGCTTATTCTGAACTGGGCACAGCAATTGCAAAGCCAGCTGCAGCAGCTCAGGTAGAGGTCATTTGGTTACAATCTTCTCCCCTTAGGCAACCTCCCAGATTCCCAGCCTTGGTGTAGAAGGTCTATTCATTTTCCCAAACCTGAGCTAGTTCTGCTCAATGGGAAGCTCTGTACACAAGGAAAAATGGAGCTGCGACTCCTCTGGCAGGACAGAGGATCAGGGAGGGTTCAGGAGATGGTTTAGTGGTTAAGGATTGTAGGGTTGATAGTTGGACTTGATGATCTTGAAAGTCTTTTCCAAACCTTGATGATTCTATGATTTTGACCCCTCCTTGTAAGTCTTCAAGGCCAGGTTGGATGGGGCTCTGGGCAACCTGCTCTACTGAGAGGTGTCCTGCCCAAGGCAGGGGGTTGGAACTAGATAATCCCTGAGGTCCCTTCCAACCTAAAACCACTTTATGATTCTATGACAGTGATGACAGCAAGGCTGGCACCAAAGATGGTGGTTGTATGGTTTGCACCATTATAGCAGCATCTCTGAAACTCCAGAGCACCTTTGCAGGAGGTTTTTGCAACAGGTGGGTTTGTTACAGGGCAGAGAGCCCATGAGTTTTTCCATGTCTTTCCTCAACCATAGCAGGTGCTCACAAACCCACAGCTTGGCACAGGCAGCCCAGTCCCTGGCCTTGAACAAGGGCTGCCACACATGTGGATATGGGCCTGGTGCTGTCCCAGAAAGCTGTCGTGGGAACACCAGAGTGGATAGTGTCAAACTTTTACTTTCAGCAGGCAGAGAAGCTGTAATTAACAGCACCAAGTAGAGCCCAAAGGCTGGGGACAGACATCCTCGTGACATTTGCTGACAAGGCAACTCCTGGATGTGTTTTGTTTGGCTTTTTTCTCCCCCTGGGAAAACCAGCACTCATTTTTCTTCGGTATTTCTCCCCTCTACCCATATTGCCCAAAGAGTGAATTTTCCACAGCAAGAACTTGCATCTCAGGACACGCTGTAACAGCCCATCATCATAGCTGGAGCTCAGCCATTGGCATCCCCAGGGATGGGTCATTTCTTAATTGCTCCAGCACTCCATGACAAACCAGACCCCAAAGACATAGTCCTGCCCAGACTCTCAGCAAACAAAAAGACATGAGGGAAAGGGAAGAAAATGCGAACACGAGGCAACTGAGTTACCACCATGAGACACATTGTCACCACTGTCTCATACTTCTCTCACTTAGTTCAGCTTCAACCTCAGTACAAAGACAACACAGCTTCCTCTGATGCAACCAGTGATCCTCTGGAAAACCATCTGCTGAGTATTTAGTAGTTAAAGTCCCTTTTTACTGTATTTTTTTCAAGCTGAAAGCATATTTTGTGTATGCAAGGAAAGCTCTTGTGTGCCAGCTAAGGAAACAGCACAACTTTATGGCTAAGCAACTGAGCCCATCACACATCACTGCACCCTGAAAACAACCGTGACCACTTCAGAAATGGCAAGTTTTGTTGAACCCAGTGAAAGGAAGAACAGCGGTTAATACCAAAGTAAATGTGAGAAAATGATGAGCACAAAGACTCATTTCAAACTCCATACCCAAAAGCAAAGTGACTGCAGGGATTACAATATTTAGCATGCTCCAAAAATTTTCCTCAACATCTTTCCCGCTCTGTGCAATGTATAGAGATTTCTCATTGCTCCAGAGCCACCAGCTATTTCACATGCAACTTGCCAAGCAGCACCATCCACAGAACATGAAAGAAGCTGGAGTTTATAAATGGATCCGAGTTGTCCCAAAAAGCCCCTTTGTAAGATATGTCCAAAATGCCAGGGCAAGGAGGGAGCACATGGGCTGAGGTCTCCAAACCAACCTCTTGTACCCAGAGAGCTTTGGTAAGCAAATGGTTTACGTAAAATATCTGCCAGGACACCCGTTTGAAGTGCTGGCTCTTACAAATAAGGTTGCTCCGGAGGCACTGGGGATTAGCACAGTGCAAACAGTCCTTGGCGTGACTTACCGGAGTGTCCAGGAACAGATTTGCAAGTTCAGCTTTTCTTCTGTGTGACACTCACTCGGCACTGCCAAGTAACACCCAGACTCCCAACAGCCTTAACCCTGCTGACTCCCGCACACCCAGCCTGAGACACAGGGATGGTAGAAGCCCTGTACTTGACCACATGAACTTGGTGGAAAAAGAAAACCCAAGGCCATATCACCGTGAGGCTGCTCTTCTCCCTCAGAGCTGGAGGGGGTCCAACAGCAGGCTGCCCTCAAGCAAGCTGGGCAAGTGACCCTCGGCAGAGGCATGGCAGGCAAAAGCTGGGCATTGGATGCGCGAGGGGAGTGGTGCCAAGCAGAACAGGGCAGCTGGAAATCACCCTGCCTCCGCAAGGCTTAACCTGATATTATGGCAGAGAGCAACCTCTCTTCCCTCGCACCAGGCACGTAGCCATGATGAAGGCACTCTTACTGCCCTGGGGGAAGAGGGAAGAAAACCTCGGTAAAAGAAACATCCTTTGCATGTGATTTCAGGAAGAGCTAGGCACATCGAGGGTGGGTGTCCACCTTCCCAGCTGCATTTCACCTGTCCTCAGCTCTGGCTTCAGAGAGAAGATGCTGCTGTTTCCCAGTGCAGTGAAGGAATGGGAGCTCAAACGGTTCCTGGCAGCCACTAGAAAGAAAGCTTTAAATAAACAGATTTACAGTCTCTTACAAGCAATCTTGAAGGAAACAGCTGCACCAGACCTCAGCAGCCACTGACTCTCCGGGATGGCACAAGAGTTCACAGCTCCTCTAAACATCACTCATGTAGAAAGATATTGAGGCTAAGCGAGGTATGAGCACCCAGAAAAAAAAAAAAAAATCTCATGAGTAGGCAAAAGCTGGATGGACTTGAGGCTCCAGAGCCAAAAAATTGGAAGGTCTGCACAGCAAAAGTTCTCTGGAGCGGCAGCAGGGCAGTCCCACCAGAGCCTAAGCTAAATGTCATGCAACACACCCAAGCCAGAAAACATCCTGGCTGTGCTGCCTTTGCAGCCGTGCCATAGCAAGCAATTAATCTTGCTCGTTTGGGGTGAAGGAAACAGTCTCTGGACTGTTCCTCCATCTTTCTGCTCCCTGCTGGAGCTAGGAGCAAGATCTGCTGCCAGCAAAGGTTGCCCATAACAGGCATCGAGCTGCTGGGACATCATGTCATGGGTCTTTCTACTGCCTTGACCCACTGAACTCTCCCTCTCATACCACAGGCATGAGCAACTGCTGGTCCCACCCCAGAACTATCCCCCTCTGCATCCCCCATTCTTCCACTTCAGTTTTCTTTGATATTTAGAACAAATGCCATCTTCTCCTCCCAGCCCAAGCAGCATAAAGCTGGCTCTCAGGTGCAGAGCACAGCCCCAGCTCCCCTGTCCAGCAGCTTCAGGGGACAGGTGGTTTTGCTCCCATTCAAAACCGGTGCTTGCACTCTCCTGCTTGTTTCTAGTCTACTCTCAAATGCTCAACCTTAAAATCTCTGAGGGTACTTCCTTGCTAGAAGAACTTCCACGGGGAATGCGAGCTGCAAAGTATCAAAGGAACCAACGCCCTGCAGAGCCTTCCCTGACAGCTGCCAAGCTCCACGGCTATGTTTTGCATATTGGTACAGAGCCCAGCTGCTGGTGTTTCACACCAACCTCATCCAAGTCCCAGTCAGCCTCCGAATGGCAGCTTTGAATTGTTTTCCTCTTGCCATAGTGCCCCAGGGCAGGATTTGCAGCAGCCCAGCCCATCACAGGGAGAAGGACATGAGAGCTCTACGTGAAAGAGGAGCAATGAACACCAGGAGACCCCATTGTGTTTTCCTCTGCACTCCTGAGGATGGGCACAGGTCAGACAAATTAACTGGGTCCTTCCCCTTCTTTAGCTCACTGGTTTCTGGATGCTCTCAGGTTGCTTTGAGCTTTAGGTGGGGCTGCTTTAGGAACTCAGGGCCCATGCAAGCAGGGATGAGAAGCCTCAGCACAAAACTTCTGGCAACAGCCCAAAGGCAGAGATTGGGAATTGGGTCACTGGGTTCAGCTTCTGAAAACCATCCCTTAAGAAGGGGTGGAAAAAGCAGCCATCCACCCTCCACATGTCAGCTCATTTCTCCTCTTGTAAAAACACCTGCATATTGATGGAGCAGCCCATGGAGGGACAATCCCACATTCCGGGTGGAGGGAAGACATGATTCAGGTAAGCAGCACGTAGCTGAGAGTCCATTGCTCTGCAGAGCTCACTCAGAGGAATGCACACAGCAAAACATGAAGCCACTTGTCTGGCAAAGGGAATAACCCTTCAATCATCTGCCAGGCCCTGCAAGCACCAGGGAGCTCAGCCTCCGGATTGAGAAAGATGAGGATGCCTCCAAACAGCACCATACCACCTCTTCCTAGGTGCATGACTGTGTCTTCTCAGTGCCAAGTCCACAAGAGTTCAGGGAGAGATCCACAACGATGTACCAAAAAATCCAAGCAGCACAAAAGGAACTGGTGTGTCCTCCAGGAAGAGGGGAGGAGTGAAGAGCAGCCCTGCTCTGGTGTTTTGACATTTTTGCACCAGTCATCGCTGCCATGATGACAGGCTGGTGCACGCTGTGGTAGGGGAGAACATGCCTGTCCACCAGCACTGTCCCTCCAGTGGGTCAGGACAATGAAGACTCTCAAGGGAACTCAGTCCATGAGGAGTAGTATATTGAGTAATTTACTAAGTCATGGTAACACTGACTCAACAGTGACTGTCACTAGGTTGGTTCACCCCATTCATTTGGCTAGTTTAGGGAGAGGCCAGGAGCAATCTTCTCACCAAGGTGCTCCAAGCAGCACAAATATCTTCCATTTAGCAGATTCACAACAAATCCCCAAAAAAGGTCTGGGTATGAAGGCAGAAGAGAGCATTAACAGAACAGGGTGACTGGAGACCCACACAGAGCGCATCCTTATGAGGAGAGGCTGAGGGAGCTGGGTCTCTCTTTAGCTTGGAAAAGAGGAGACTGAGGGGTGACTTCATGAATGTCTATAAATATTTGAAGGGTGGATGTCAGGAGGATGCAGCCTTTTCAATGGATGTGGATGTCAGGAGGAGGTTCTTCTCAATGTCATCTAGTGATAGGATGAGTGGCAATGGCTGTAAGCTGGAACATAGGAGGTTCCACATAAATATGAGAAGGAACTTCTTCACAGTGAGGGTGACACAGCACTGGAACAGGCTGCCCAGGGAGGTTGTGCAGACTCCTTCACTGGAGACGTTTAAGACCCACCTGGATTTGTTCCTGTGTGACTTGGTTTAGGTGATCCTGCTGTGGCAGGGGGTTGGACTAGATCATCTTTTGAGGTCCCTTCCAATCCCTAATGATTCTATGATCTAACTACTTGCCAACCTTTTGCTGGGTATTTCTCTTACACAGAATAAGTAAATCTGTATGGCTCAGCATCTAGATGAACCAACACCAAAATCAGAATCAGCATTTCTTCCTCAATGCACAGCCCTTTGTCCAGATCATCTCTCTGTTGAGCACAGCACTGATGTCTGTGGTGCTGCAATGAGAAATGCAGGTACAATTATCTTAAAGGGGGGAGAAAAAAAAAAACTCAATATAGAGATTATTTTAATTTTAGAGCATTCAGCTGCCACAACTTGCAAATAAATAGATATCCTAGCAGGTCTATGCAAGCACAGCAGTAAGATCCAAGGATTTCCTTCCCCTTTAAAAAGGTTTTACTTGTATTAAACGAAAAAGAAAAGTGTATATAAAAATAAAAACACAATATAAATCTCAGACTGAAGAACTGCAGTTAGTTTACACTTGATTCCAGCAGAACAAGCGAATCCTGCTCCGCACAGCCTCACTAGTCACTCCATGGCAGTGACAGCTTTCCAAAGCCAAGTTAAGATATTTAATTACCAGAATCAATTCAGAAACCAAAGCATCCAACAAAATCCTCATTTGTGAGCAAAGCCTGCAGAAATGTTGCTGAGCAGGCTTTGGCAATCTCCAAAGCTGACAGCTGGATGCCCCGGCTTATCAGCCACTAGAGCACACGAAAAAAACAGCTCAGAATACTTGCAGTGCCGAGCAAGCCTTCGAGGCAGCCCTGCTAGCCCCTTGGAAAGGCTCACACAAACCAACAAGCTTCACTTATTAATATTCCAGAGATAAAAGTAGCCACGTAGGAGTGGTTCCATGCGCCTCTGCAGAGCAGGAGGATGGGCAGAAGACCCCCACCCACTCCGGGTGGTGAATGTGTCAGCATCTCCAGCCAGTTTTCAACTAGTTCAGCTTATAAACATAGCATGTAAATTTGCTCTCTGTGCATGAGGTGGGCTGCTGACAGTGCCAAAGACCTTAAGCAGAGACCCAGTGCTGATGCTCACTGTATGCAAACTGCAAAGCAGGAGGATGGACCAGAAGAGCCACGCTTCCAGCTGGCCAGTAAACAGGATCTGTGAGGAGCCTGGACGCCGAGCGGCTCTGTACCTCCCCTATGCTGGGTTCCTCAGCCATGACAATGACAGCACAGGAGGAGGAAGAAACCAAAACAAAGCACAGAAGCAGAGGGAGATAAACATGACCCAGTTAGACAGATCGGCTGTCCCCAGCTCTGCCCATCCTCAGTAGGAGGGCTCATCTGAGACTGCTGTCCCTTTCCTGCTGCCTCCCACAAACAAAGGGTCAGATAAGAAGCCAGCTCAGGTCAAGACCGGTTTGACTTCACTTCAAGCCCAGGGGAGAGGATTCGGCACTGATTTTACACCTTACCCATCCTGTTTGGCTCCTCGGAGAGGAGGCCAGGGTGCAGAGTGACACACATGCCTGGCTGGCTGGACCCAAAAACCCCGGGGCCGTGGCAGGGAGAACCACATGCAGATCCACACACTAGTCAAGCGTCAGAGCTTCCTGCTGTCCGGCTGTCACAAGTCGTTGGGCAGTCAAAGATCCGCGGACTTTGGCTTTTGCTTCCTGCTCCTCATGGAGCAGGGGCAGGTCCTGGCATACAGCCATGGGGAGAGCAACACAAGTCACTCATTAATCAAGGAAGAGTAAGGTGGATGCCCAGCCCATCAGGCTCAGTGTGCAATGCACAACAAAACAAACCCAGCACCCATGGAAAGAAGTCTGGATGCTACTGGACCCATATACTCCTGGTGGGACTACGAAAAAACAGGCACCAGCAGAGAAAGCTGATGGCTTTGGCATACACTGTGTTCAGCAAGGGAAGGTAAGGAGGTCGCACTGTGGTTCACCACGGCGGCCTTAACGCACACCAGCACTCCATTTCATATGCAGTATCAAAATCAACCTCTAGAGAGGGAGGAAAAAAAAAACCAAACCGAAAAATCCTTGTTCTGCCGTTTCTCTCAGTGCAGCCGGGAGAAGCAGCTGGTTGTAGAACGTCTGCAGTGCTTGGGCCTGGCGAAACCACTGGGGCAGCCCGTGCCCACAGGCTCTCCAACCCCCCCAATACCTGGCAATGGGAACTGGCCTCACCCCAGCATCTTCCACTCGCCTCCAATTTCCGCAGGGAGCTCCTCGCCCCAGGTCTGGCAGCATAACAGCCCCATCAGTTTAAGTGGCTTTCATCAGGAGAATTATCACCCATTTTATTCTTAAATTAACCGAGATCGCTCAGAGCTGCAGAAAGCCCATGTCACACCAGCAGCACGAGGCAGCCGAGTAGACCCCAAGGCTGGAAGCCCATGGCTCACAGCAATGATTCTGTGCCAAGCAAGTCAAGACCAGGCGGGATCCGAGTGCAGCCATTGCTCAGCAGTGGTGGTGGGTGCCAATCCCAAAGGCTTAAACTCCCGTCCTCCCTACAGCTCCCTTGGCCCCACTGCCCTCCCAATTCTCAGCCTGGTGCAGCCAGTGACAGACCCGACCTCCCAGTTTAGCACCTGGGCCACAAACTCGTTCGTCCTCCACCACTGACGCAGTCGTAGCTGACACTGAGACACACCAAAATCCTGCTCCAGCCTGGCTCCCACATCAGAGCACTGGGGCGGACTAGAGCCCGCAGCGAGGTGTTTTACCCAGCGCTGGTGGCTCAGCACAGACATGCGAATTGTTGGGGGGAGCGGGGGGGAAACTCCCCAAACCCGCACAGCTCAACCAGCGAAACCCCCTTCCCGGGACTTTCCGAGGGTAGCCAGAGGGGATTCCTCCTCGTTTGGAGGTGCCTCAAGGGGACCACGGAACAGCCCCGCAGCGTTGCCATGGAGAAGGGTAGAGCGGCCGCATCCCGCACCCCATGCCCGCGGGTGGGCGGCCCTGCCCGCCGGCCGCAGGGGCGGGCACCGCCCGGGGCCCGTTTCCCTGCCGCGTACCCCCGCCCAGGCGACAGCAGGGCGGAGGGGCTCGCCGGGACCGTGGCACCGCAGACTCAGCATGGCGGGGGGTGGGGGAGGAGCTGGACCGCGGGACCCCGCCGCGCCCACCCGAGGGGGCAACGCAGCGGCGTGGATTGAGGCAGGTTCGGGTTCGATCCCGCCTCCTCCCCCACAATCCCCAAAGGCGAGAAGCCCCGACCACAGCCCCGCTACCGGCGCCTCGATCGCCCCCCCCCCCACCGCGGCACGGGCAGCGCCCCCGACGCTCCGGGAAAGAAAACACCTCTCCACAGCCCCCTCCTCCCACTAAAGAAACCGCCACCGTGGACAGGCGTGCAGTTCTGTGCCCGGTGCGGGGGACTCACCGCGTCGAGCACCGCCGTACCTGCCGGCACGGAGCCCGCCCGGCCCCTGCCCACAATGGGCCGCGGNCCGGCGGGAACCGGGGGTGGGGCGGGGGGGGCCGCTGGGGCTTGGGCTGGGATTAGGGCTCGGGCTGGGGTTAGGGCTCGGGCTCTGCCGGTGCTGATGCTGCAGCGAGGGAAGCGTACAGCTGCCACCTACAACAGCAGGAAGTCCCATAACCGTGGAAAGTTTTGGGTGCGAAGGGACCTTCAGAGCTCATCTAGGGGCATCTTCAGGCAGGTGAACTCGAACAGGTTGCCTAGGGAGGCTGTGGCTGCTCCATCCGTGGAAGTTTTGAAGGCCAAGTTGGATGGGGCTCTGGGCAACCTGGTTTGGTAAGATGTGTCCTTGCCCATGGCAGTAGGTTGGAACTAGGTGATCTCTGATGGCCCTTACAACTCAAAACTGTTCTGTGATTCTATGACATCTTCAACAAGATCAGGTTGCTCTAAACCACATCCAACTTAACCTGGAATGCTTTCCAGGAATGAGGCTTCTACCGCCTGTCTGGGCAAGCTATTCCAGTTTCTCACCATCTGCAGCATAAAACATTTCTCCCTTTTATCTAGGCTTGAATCTCCCTCTTGTCCTGTCACAACAGCCCCCGCTAAAAAGTCTGTCCCTGTCTTTTTTTTCATCCCCTTTAAGGCCACAAGAAGGTCTCTAGCTTCCTCCAGGCTGAACACCCCCAGCTCTCCCAGCCTGGCCTCACAGCAGCACGTTCCACCCTCACATCATTTCTGTGGCCTCCACAGGCCCCACTCCACCAGCTTCATGTCTGCTGTGCTGAGCCCAGAACCTGACCCAGCCCTGCAGAGCAGAGGGCTCTCAGCAGAGCTGAGCGGAGGGGCAAAATCCTCTCTCTCAACCTGCTAGACACACAGCCCAGAAAGATAAAGTTTCATCCGCCTGGCGACATGGGTGATCACGGACACACAGGATCAGCTTCCCAGCTGCCTGACAAAGTTCTCCCAAGCTACAACATTCTCTGCTTGTCAGCTCGGATTTAAGAAATCAATTTTCATGGGGTTCCCATGTCACATAAATCAGAGCAGCAACCCAATAGATGGTTGGATCTCTGCGTGCACTGGAATAACCTCGTTGCACAAGATAAGGCTGTGAGCTTCCTGCAAAAGGAGTACTTTCTGCTTTTGGTGCAAATCAAAGCTGCAGATCAAATTAATAGCGTGTAACATTTTAGCTTAAGTAAGCTTTTTTTTCTGGAGAAGAGGTCAAGCTGTTTACATCTCCTATGATGTTTTTTTTCTCAGCAACAACTGTATGGGAAGGTCTGAAAGACTGGAAGGGATTTATTGGAATTGTTTTTCCTATGGAGTCTGTGCAAATTGATACAGAGACAAAGGAAAAGGCAATGATGGGAAAGTAAAGAGAACACTCCTAGGGGAGCTGGAAAAAGTATGGAAAAAATATGACTTGGGAACAAGGATAGGTTATACCTGGTTGTCCTGACTCTTGGGTGGCCTTTGCTGTGAGGCAGAGAGAAGTATGCCTGTGCATGGATTCCACACCAGTGCTAGACAGGTGAAGCACCTACAGGACTGACCCCTGCTTTTTCTGCCCAGCTGAGCTCCATCACAGGTTTTGATCTGCAAAATAAAACCAGGGTCTGTCCCATGGAGTTTCAGCTCATCCTATAATGTTTCAGTCCAAAACCCCACATCTTGCACCAAAATCTTTCAAACAAGAGGAAAACCATTCCTGCAGGAAAATACAATAGAGTCTCAGCAATGGTTATACCCATTAGAGAAATTAATTAAGACATAAGCTCAACTTTTTTGCTTTTAAGGCAAGAAGGGTGTATTTGTCTCTACAAAGCCACACTTTCATAAGATGGATATTCTCCTCCTTCTCACCATGCCCAGTCTTCCTTCTAACTTCTTACGATCTCCTGTAATAATAAACGTGACTTGCAAAAAATTCAGTTCAACTTGTCTGGCTGTGAATTTCAAAGTCACCCCCGTTTCCTGTTACTGGGCTGGATCAGCCCCTGAGCGTTTTTTAAAGGCTCCTCACAAACTCAGTTTTGGCCAACAAGCACCAGCCCATGAGCTGCCATCCTGAGAAGGAATCTTCCAGGAGGGAATCCATCCTGCACCTTCCTAGAAACTAGTCAATACTCTGAAAACTGAAATAACCCCTGGTAAAACCATAGAATCATAGAATGGCCGTGATTGGAAGGGACCTTAAAGATCATCAAGTTCCAACCCCACTGCATAGGCAGGAATATCTCCACAAGATCAGGTTACTCGCTGCCCCATTCAACTTGGCCTTGAACACTTCCAGGGATGGGGCAGCCACAACTGCCTTGGGCAACCTGTTCCAGCATCTCACCACCCTCACAGGAAAAAATGTGTTCCAAATGTCCAACCTAAATTTCTACTCTTCAAGTCTGTAACCCTTTCCCCTTCTCCTCTTGCTATGCGTCTGTGTCAAAAGCCCTAACTTTTTGTAGGTCCCTTTCAGATATTGGAAAGCTGCTCTAAGGTCACCCGGGAACCTCCTCTTCTCCAGGCTTAACAACCCCAGCTTGCTCAGCCTGTCCTCATAGGGGAGGTGTTCCAGCCCTCTGACCGACACCTTTCCGTAGACATATTTGTTTTGCCAAGGACTTATCAGTCCCCAGAAGTATGAGAAGATGCAAACTGCCAGAGGTACCCCAGAACACGTCTCTGTGTCTATGCCAAGAAATGCGTTGCTGGAATTCTTGTTTTACTGCAATGTGATGCATGAGGTGTCCCTTCTGAGACATGGTAGGGCTGGGACATTCCCAGTGCTGGGACCCTTCTTTGCAGATGGACACACTGGAGCTGAAGTACCAGAAAAATGTCTCAGAGATCATATTGGCAAAAAACAATTGCAAACTGCCACAACCAGCTGGATTTTGTACAGGGGTGTGTGGAGAGCTGATATGCAAATGGTAGATACTCTCTTAACATTACGGTGTTGGACCATTGGCAGATGGTAATCATGGGGAAGTTTGCGGGTAAGAGGTGTCAAGAGTGGGATATTTATGGCAGTAAAGCCAGTGATGGTGCTGTGAAACTGGTGGGACACAAGTATAAGCATATCTGTACTGGAGAAAAGCCAGCACAACTTTTGGGAAGAGTGGTTATAACTCACAAAATCCACCACAGTCTTTGCACGTAGCCAAATATTTGCTGGACACAGAGATCTAATCATAGAATCATAGAATCATTATGGATTGGAAGGGACCTCGAAAGATCATCTAGTCCAATCCCCCTGACACAGCAGGATCACCTAAACCAAGTCACACAGGAACCTATCCAGTCGGGTCTTGAATATCTCCAGTGAGGGAGACTCCACAACTCCCCTGGGCAGCCTGTTCCAGTGCTCCGTCACTCACACCGTGAAGAAGTTCCTTCTCAGGTTGATGTGGAACCTCTTATGTTCCAGCTTACAACCATTGCCCGTTGTCCTATCACTACACAACACCGAGAATAGCCCAGTTCCATCCTCCTGACACCCACCCCTCAAATATTTGTAGACATTAAAGCTAAAGAGACCCAGCTCCCTCAGCCTCTCCTCAGAAGGGAGGTGATCCACCTCTTTTATCATCTTCGTTGCCCTACGCTGAACTCTCTCCAGAAGCTCCACATCC
>VXBP01006190.1:0-26133 GCA_013400115.1 Rhinopomastus cyanomelas | reverse complement strand
CTTCTTCCTCTTCAGTTTGCCTCGTAGTTCCCTGGTTAACCACGCAGGTCTTCTGGCTCCCTTCCTTGACTTATTCCTTGTTGGGATACTCATTTCTTGTGCTGCAAGAAAGCAGTCTTTGAATGCTGACCAGCTATCCTGAGCTCCCTTGCCTACCATGTCCCATGGGATTTCTCCTAGCAATTGCTTAAAAAGGCCAAAGTTGGCCCTCCTGAAGTCCAGGGTTGTGGTTCTGGTAGCTGTTCTGTCCCTACCACACAAGACCCTGAACTCCACTATCTCATGGTCGCTGCAACCAAGGCAACCCTCAACCTTCACTGCTTCAATCAGACCTGCCCTGTTGGTGAGTACAAGATCCAGCAGCGCTCCTCTCCTAATGGACTCCTCTACCATCTGCATCAGGAAATTGTCACCAATGCACTTGAGGAACCCTTTGGACTGTGGCTGGCTGGCCTAGTGGGTCTTCCANTCATGTGAGCTGTCCCACCAGGTCTCCGTAATCGCTACCAAATCATAACCACCTGACTGGACACAGATTTCTAACTCCTCCTGCTTATTCCTCATGCTGTGTGCATTGGTATATAGGCATTTCAGGAAGCTAGCTGAGTGCTCTGATTTCACCCTAGGACAGCAAGAGGTCATCTGTTCTTCCTTAAGATCAGAGCTCTGCCCCACTGGTGCTTTCCCATCAACCATCCCACCCCCCCTACTAATGTATATAACAGATATGGATTTCCTAAAGGCTCTGACAAAATCCTTCATCAAAAGCTCTTGAGGAGAGTAGGGAGCCATGAAAAATTAAGTGGTTTAAAGACAGAAACCACAGAGGCCAGACAAGGATGGTCAGTCTCTGCAGTGGAGCGATACCCAGGGGAGTTTTGTGGAGATCTGTGCAGGGGTCTGTGCTGCACAGTGTTCTTCATTAATGATGTGGAAGCAGAGGTGGATAAGAAGGTGGCAATGGTTGCTAGTGACACTGGGCTGCTTGGAAAGGTCAACGGCAGCAAGGACCACAAGGACCTCAAGGACATTCTGATAAAATGACAGATGAAATTCAGTGGAGATAAATGGAGATAAATGTAAGTGATGAGCCTCAGAGGAATCACTCCTACCATCATGCACACAGTGATGGGCTCTGAACTGACTATCACCCCACACTAACAGTGTCCTTAGGTACAACAAGAAATTTGATGAGAGCATCAACTCGTTGCTGAGCAGCAGTCAAGAAGGCAAATAGACAGGTAGGAGTTAATGAAGAAAGAGGAAAGTAGTTTTATTGTAGAGATTCCTGGTTTGCTGTCCTCTAGAATACTGTGAGCACTTCTGGTCTCTGTTCTCCCCAAACAACTAATGACCAAAGATATGGAACATTTTTCTCCTAGGCTAGGCCAGGACTATTCAACACAGAACTTCTATGCAAGCCTCGGTCTCGGGAAGTCCTGGTGCTGCAGCCTGCTGCAGGCCTGGAGAGTTTACAGGAGAATATCCCCATACCCTACTCATGCCCTTGGCTTATCATGCACCACTAGCTATGAAAGACAGAGGATGCCAGATAGAAAGGTCTCCACATTCAACCCAGTAGAGCTTTTCTTACGTTCTTGCGTTCAGCTTCTTTCGTCTGCAAAACATCTTCCCAGGGCTCCTGTTCACACTCCCCTTCTCAAGGACACTAGATAACCATGTAGTGAGGGTTTGATCTGGAAGCTCCCAACACGAGCCAGCAGCTGCAAAATGGTTGGCTTCTGGATGTGCATCTTCCCCATCAGAATGGCTCAGCCTTTTTCTACTAACTGACTCCTCGGAGCTTGTTTGGAGGCTGTTTATCAAGTCTCATTGTGTTGCTCCCGTGCTTGTTTTTCCAACAGCTGCCTATTAAATTAAGCTCTTCTATTCAGACAGGAAAGCCCAATAACCAGATGCCCAGAGCCTCTCTTGCTAAGTAGGACACATACAATAGCCATCCCTTAAGACAGATGAGCATCTAGCCCTGAGAAGGGGAGAAAGTGAGTACCAAGCCTGCCCAGAGAATAATCCCTATATAGCCTTGGAACAGGAGGGGTTTGCTAGGGTTCTTTCCTTGGATGCAAAACTAAGCCAGGACTTTCTCTGAGCTGAGGGAACAAAAATCAGTTTCTTGTTCTAAATCTGTGAGAATATACTTGGTATTGTTCATTGTTCACTGCTCGCTAGAGCCTATAAATGTTCTCTGAGCTCAATTTGTGTGAGATCAATACTGTCTCATCCCTGAGGGTGAGTTTTGAAGTGTCTGCTCCGGGACACTCTCGATTCAGCTGCGAGTAATGGAGTATGGAACCCATTCCCTTTCAAAAATTAGATAAAATTGATTTTGGAAAAAGAAAAGCCCTGTCTTCCTGAGGTTACAGTCCCTCACATTGCACAGATGATCTGCTCAGCAGAAAAATGGGCTGGAGTTTTATTTGATTTTTATTTTGGTCTAAGCTGTAGACTTGCGCCAAACAAATAAAACCACACTCCGACCTGCTATCAACATCCTGCTCCAGTGGAGCTCATGGCAAGGTTTTCATCCTCTGTAACCATGGTTTTAGCTCAAAGGTAGGAAGTAGCATTATGCTTTTTGCTCCTTCCTTGATTAAAGGCTTTCAGAGTGTGTAGAGGACCTTCTGCGGCTCCACATCTGAGCTGTGAGGTTCTGCTCGAAAACAAACCGCACCCTAAGCCAGCATTAGTGCTCACAGCACCGAGCCCGCTCTTGTCTCAGGATTCACATCAGCTCCTGGCAGCTGGCAGGGGAAGGCAAAGCTTCAGCGTAATGTTTCATGGCCTCAAAAGGGAAAACAAATGCATTCCCAAGGCAGGACTCAGCCGTGCCTGTGCTGGCTGGGAGCATTAGCAGAGACTCAGTGGATTTAGGCCCTGAATCTGCAAAGTCCTTAAGCTTGTAAGGAATTTGTAATTTGCTTGTAAGCAAATTCCTGTTCACTTCAATGGCATTTAATCACAGACACGTAAATGCTTTATGGCATACCGGGGAGTTTTACCTCGGCGGAGGTAGGAATATTTTGCCCAAACAGCCGACTTCTTTTCCAACATGTTCAGAGAAGGGTAAAACATAAGAAAACATTGGAGAGCAGATTGTGAGTCTTCTCACAACAAGCTACTGCCTCGAGTTGAGGTTTTCCTCCAGACCTGCCCTCTCCAAGCCTACTGTACAGGATGATGCTAGAAGGTCACAGTATCCATTGGCTGCTTCTCCTTCAAAACCCCGGTGCCCTGTGGGGAAAAGATTACTCCCACGAGTGGCAGGGAGATATAAAGGACTTGCAGGCTTACTGAGGGTGTAGGAAGCCACTAATAACCTCAGTGCTCGGGCAAGGGTCTTTCACCCCACATCTCTCTGCTGCTTCTGTGATTGCTTTCTTCCCCTCTTTTCTACCTTCTGCAGCTACCAGAAGTGCCCTGTGCTTCCCTCACCACCCATCCTCCTGCGAGGTGCTGCGCACATGGTTGTGCCCTGGTCTGGATCATCTTCATTGTACCTGGCCTGTCCTGAGCAGCCTCCTGCCATACACTCCTGACTGCTTGTGGTCATCCCTGGATCCTCCTGCGAGTGCCAGGCTTCACACATAGCCTTGTGCCAACATCACATACAGGGTCGGGGGGAAACGTACTGCTTGTGTCAAAGTGGGTCGTTCCCCTTAGACTCCTCAACCCTGCTAGAAAACAGCGTTAGTGATCTATAACTTTGTCGATGCCATTTTTTGGAGATGACCTTTCTTGCGCTGAACTGCTAGTGAAGTTACCAAATACCCTCCTCTCCTCTTCCAGGGTAGACTGAGCAAAATTCCTAACGGATGAAAGCTCAGTGCCTCATCATCTTCCTCACATCCAGGGTTATTTATCTCTAGAGAGCTGGGAAGAGGGCGAGGTGAAGGCTAGCAGCTAGGGAACATCTGAAACAGGAGGAAGAGGAGAGAAGAGATAGGAGAGGGGTGTAAATCAGTGCCTCTGTCTCAACCCTGAGAGTGCTGCAGATTTACACCAGCTGTTGCTGGGGCTGTCAGAGCAGGGTTTAACGGGGATGCATGTGTACGTGGCCTACAAGGAGAGCTGCTTTTATTTGTTCACATCTAGCAGGGGTTGAATTTATTGTCTCAGCACAGGGGCCAGCAAAAAGCCAGGGCGTCACTTAAATCCCATTTAAAACCTCAGATTAGGACTTTGCAGGAAGTCCAAGTGGGGATGTGGAAGTAGTCTGGCCAGATGCTGCCTCCATTGCTTAGGGGAGTGTGCTACAAACCCACCCTGGCATAATGGCTAGGGAGCCAAATGAGGATGTTGCCTTATTAGCAAGAGTGTCCTTTGCTCCAAAGCTGTGGCAGAGACAGGATGAGGAAGTGCCAAGTTGCCCTAGGCTCCTGCTGAGCCTCTGTCCTCTTAATGGAGCATAAAACAGTTAACCTCAGGTCACTAGGTAGGTCCCAGCCCAATTCTGCGATTCCTTAAGGAGAGGAGCTTATCCAATGGGAATTAGAAGCCCTCATCAAGGGTCCAGCTGCATCTGAAATATCTCAATCCTCTTGATTTTTGATACAATTCAGTCTTCTAAGCACCTATTTCACTTTTGCAAGATGCCTAAGCAAATTCTTGCCAAAGTTTGCCCCTACTGAATCAGCCAAGGTCACATATGGAGCCTATGTTTGACCCAGGAACTGCTCCCAGAAAATCCGGAGTCCTGGCCAGGCACATTAAATCACAAGATCATCTCTGTTTTACTCACTATTTTGGTCACCCTGATTTGTCCTGCATCATTAAATTTTTACAGTGCCTGGCTCCAGATGACTTCAAGTTTGTGACTCCTGTCCCCAGTAAGTGCAGAGCTAAGAGGTTTTGTTCTGCCCAGCAAAAGGTTTGGAATGTGAAGTCTCAGCGACCAGCACAGGCAGGAAAATTTCTCCCATCCCTGATGGCTGTGTAGCTGGAGGTACGTGCTCCCACTATCTTCCAGAGCATCAGTGTGGCTTTTGCAGGTCCTGGTGCTGCATTTTTCTCAAGTAAGCAGAATTCAGGACAGAATTCAGACACGACACTTGAACAATGATATTACAGTCAGCAGAGCAGTGGGACCTGCTACATCTCTGGTGAAAGATGTGAGGGCAGGTGTCCTGGGAGGGCGGAATGAGCACTGGACCACTCCAGCCTCTTTGCTCCATCGCTGGGCACTCCTGGGGTGACATCAGCTCTCTGGGCTGGATATATTTGCTTAGAGGTTCTCCCTGGAGGGCTTCTGGTTGCTCACTGGTTCTGTTTCTCTGCTGTGAGGACTTTGCAGACTCTTATGCCCTTTTCCATTGTATCCAGATGCTGCTCCCTATCAGGGTGTCTGTGTTGCTGTGGCTTCATCAGCTCATCAGAGCAACCATGCTGGGGGTGATGTTTGCAATAGGGACAGAGAGGTTTTGCAGCCACCTCTGGCTGCTCTAAGCTGCACCCACACAAGTAGTCTTACTGGAAAGTATTCCTGGCTGGGCGCAGGCTTGTATGCTGAAGGAATGTTTTTCTCTTTCCTCTGCTCAGCCTTTTCCCTGATTGCCCAAGCACACAAACAGCTCCTCCTCCGTTCACTTTGCAGTAATTTTAAGTCCATGTACAAGGCTCTGGCTGATATCCTGGCAGAACTGATGTAATAGAATCATAGATTTGTTTAGGTTGGAAGGGACCTTTAAGATCATTGAGTTCAACCATTAACCCAGCTGTCCCAAGGCCACTGCTAAACCCTGTCCCTAAGCTCCAGATCTACACAACTTTGAAAAATGTCCAGGGATGACAATTCAGTCACCTCCCTGGGCACCCTGTTCCAAGGCCTGAGGACCCTTTCCATGAAGAATTTTTCCTCATGGCCAAACTAAGACTTCCTCAGCACAACTTGAGGCCATTTCCTTTTGTCCTATCACTTGTTACTTGTGAGAAGCGACCAAGATCCACCTGTCTATTACCTCCTTTCAGGTGGTTGTAGACAGCAATAAGGTCTCCCCTCAGCCTCCTTTTCTTCCTCAGTACCTAAAAGCTGTCCATGACTGGTGCTATTTGGAAGTCTCAGACTCAGATAGCAGCCCTGGAAGAGCATTCCATCCCTGGCACAAAAGGACAAAAGGAGCCCCTGAGAAAGCAGGACTGAGGGGAGCACTGGAGGTTGTAAGAGACATAGTGGAGACAGCAAGCTCCCTGCATGACATGTCCCAACAAGCTGGATGGTCCCTGGCCATACCTTCCCTGCCCCAAAATCCCCAAAAACAAGGGTGTTGCCAAGCTGGCAGAGAGGGAAATTATGGTCACACCAACAGCAATGGGGACCTCCCCAGTTGCAACCTCCTTAGTCACAGATGGATTACTAACCCCATTCTTATATTTTCCACGGGGGTGGCATGAGTAAGAGCTGACTCCTAGTGGTAGCAATTGCCTCCAGAAACCCATAATGAGAGAAATGCTGACAAGACTATGAGGCTGTTTAAGTTTTGGGCCAAATCAGGTGAGCCAAACGGTTGTTCTAGGAGCAGGATGCTGACTGTGGTACAAGAGAAAGTCAGTCCAAGGGGGCTGGGATTGAGAGGGCTGCCCCATACCTCCTCCAAGGCAATGTCATTAGGAGGGAGTGGGCATGCACAGGTCAGCCTTTCCCAGCATTTCTGAAACACCACAGCCCCTCCAGAGATTGCATTTGGGACGTAGACTTTTCTTGGAGAAGAGCTCTTCTTGTTTTGAGCCATGGTAAGTTTGGTGTGAGATTAGGTTTTGGAAGCATTTTTACATTTCCTAGGCGCTCAGAGCCTGGCTTACGTATGGTGGATAACACAAACGAGGAGCATAGGTTTCAGGGCTCAAACATTCACCAAGGCCCAGCCATGGATTTTGCCACAGCCCTGCGCTCCTGGCTCCTGCTTCCCTGCAGCTGGCTGGGTGGTTGCAGTGCAGGAAAAGGGAGATGGTGATCCCCCAGCATCATCCAGGAAAGTTTGGGTCTGCCCCGAGATCCTAGGGCAGTTCCCCACCCTGTGCAGACCTGGGAAGGGGACAAAGGGGGAAGAAAAACTTTCCCACTTGGCCCAAGGCGATGGGAGCGAAACCTCGCTCTCTAGGCACTGAGTGCCGAGGCGGTGGGAACGTGAGCTCAGCCCCTAGGCAACTTAATGGGATTTAAAAAACCCCCTTTGTATTGGATCCATTCTTCTTCCCAAAGCTTGCTGGCTCTGATCCAAGGGGAAACCTTTGATTCTGCAAATATACCACAATTATCATCCTGAGGAGTCTCAGCTATCGAGGCTCCCTGCCTCTGAGAGATCAGCAGGATGCCAGAGAGGTGCTTAAATCATTTCATCCTCAGAAAGCTTTGGGCTGCAACAGCTTCCCTGTTACTCAGAAAAAGCCAACCCTCTCCCAACAGCTCAGCTCCATTTTTCTTCCAAAGACATGGTCGCTAGTGGAGGCAGGGCAAGCAGTGCTGCGGAAACCAGGCCACCAGGCCTCCAAGTGATTTCATCAGTCCTGAGACCAGGGCTTGCAGTGATTTATGAACTTGCAAGAATCTCGCTGTGGTGTTATCTCCCGTCCCCAGTTTTTATCGCTCTGTAGATAGGGATTCAGCTATTGAACTCTTCTGGGCACCGTAGCAAGCTTGGTCTGTTTGACAGCTGCAAGTATTTTTCTCCAACATTGCACAGGTCTATGTTCTCTCACCAGCTTTGCCACCATCCAGCACTGGGGAGCTGAGCTTGGCCTGGGGGAGCCCAAAAGCAAAAGCTTGCCAAGCACAGCACCCACAACCTGACTCCGTGGTTGTAGACATGACTCCTGTAAGCTCTCCCTTAAGGAGAGTTAAGTCTCCTTAAGGTAGAGTTTTATTACTTTAAAATTTCTGGCTTTTTCTATTTCCAGAAGTATTTTTATTTTCTTCAGTTTAAGCAAATCCTGCCCTTCTGCAGGTGTCTACAGTCTATGGCTGGAAGTATTTGAAGGGATTTAGGGGTTCAGTGCTTCTTTTCCAGCAGAAGCCCAGCACTTCTCTCCTTGTCGAAACCCTTCTTTAAAGCAGGTCATTGGTACTTCTCTGCAGCTGTTTTTCTTAGCAGTCTTAAATAAAGCTTTCAAGTTAAACTCATTGATGTGAGGCCAGTTTCAGAGGCTGTCAGCTCCTTTGTGCTATCCTCAGCATGTCCGGGGGTGTTTTGTTGTATTTTAGGATGGATGGCTTCTGAGACTGGCTGCAAAACTGTGCATGTAGCAGCCCCCTCCTGCCACGTCCTCCCTCCTGCCAGGAATGGTGTAAACTCATGGTGCTGCCGAATCCACCTCTGCACTGCACTGCCAGTCTGCAAGGGCAAAGGATTCTGCAAGCAGGAATTTGCTGTGGCCACAGGATAACCCTCTCTTTACCATGGCAAGAGCCCCAGGGAAAGGTGTGCTTCACCCCAGCTAAGCAGCCAAGGCCAGTGTCCTTCCCAAAGTGCATTTGCAGCCCTCACAGCCCTAGGACACAGATGGAGTTTCTTCCTTGTGGAAATTAATTATATGGAGAAAACTGGTTCCCTTTGGTGCCACACAGCTGTTGCCATGAGGGTCCAGCAGAGGCTGAAAAAGGGCTAGAAGGACACACCCCTTCTCCTCCCCATCCCATGTGTTTGCCACGAGGAGAAAGGTGGAGCCATGGCTTAGGGAGAAAGCTCACCCCAGAAATCTATAGACAAGCAATAGACTAACACCAAATATCCACTCCTATCCTTCATCAAAACCTCTGCTGCTTACTTAGGATGCTCCAGGCATGATTCAACCCTCATTATCATCATTGTGCTACAGATTAGGCTGCAGTCATTCCAGATAATAGCTTTATTAGCTCTGCATTACTCTTTCTACATTATTTATTTACACTAAGTCCAGAACACTCAAAGCTTTCCCTGGGACAGTTAGATCAGTTAAGCGGGCAACATTTAATGTTGTTTTTCGCACTAGCAAAGCTCCTGTGCAGAAGGAGCTGTCCCAGGCCAAACATGCTCTTGCCAGTGAGGTCTCTGGCTCAAGGATGTGTTATGGATGGCCCACCAGATGGGTTGTTGTGTCCCTTTAGCTGCTGATGGGTTGGGAAGATGGTTCTGCCAGGACTGATCCTGGCCAAGAAATAGCTAACAGCCATGGTGCAGTGTATCAGAGGCTCTTGCTGGGGCTCCCATGACCTATCTGCCTTCAGCCATCCATCCTGCTCTGGCACATGCTGGCAATGAGTCTCTTTTGGCTGGGACAAGTTTGCCCTCTCCCCTACCTCTCCTGAAGGAAGGCCTGGAAGAGAAATTAGACTTCACTAATTACTTATTTAATGATAATTACATGGGCTCCTGTGCTCATCAGTCGAAATGGGACATGGGTTACTGCAATCCTCTGGCAGGCCAGTGTGCCAATCTTGGGTACGAGGGCTGCTTTGAGTCAGCCTCAGGAAAGGCTGCCTGCAAGGTCCTGCTAGCAAAACTATCCAGCCCAGATTTCCTCTCACTTGTCTTCACTGCAGAGGATGACTGCAGGGCCTGACACCAGATGAGTCTCCATTCACCTTTACCCTGTCCTTGATGACCCTGGCATAGAAACCAGGAGCTGACAACCTGACCTTCTGGACAACCAGCTCTTCTCTGGGAAGCAGGGGTCTTTTACTGACACAAGATGCTCCGTGGATTTTTTTCTAAGCAACTCCCTTTGCTATTAGTGGCACCAACCATGCTGTGATCACACTTCACAGTCTGGGGGTTCTAACTGACAGGCAGCTGAATGTGAGCCAGCAGTGTGCCCAGGTGGCCAAGAAGGCAAATGGCATCCTGGCCTTTATTAGAAACTATGTGTCCAGCAGGAGTAGGGATATGATTGTCACCCTGGACTCAGCACTGGTGAGGCCGCATCTTGAGTACTGAGTTCACTTTTGGGCACCTCAGTACAAGGGAGACATCGAGGTGCTGGAGCAAGTGCAGAGGAGGGCAACAAAGCTGATGAGGGGCCTGGAGAATAAAGCTTATGAGGTGAGATTGGGAGAGTTGGGGCTGTTTAGTCTGAGGAAGAGGAGGCTAAGGAGAGACCTCATTGCTCTCTACAATTGTCTGAAAGGACATTGTAGAGATGTTGATGCTGGTCTCTTCTCACAGATAATTAGTGACAGAACCAGAGGGAAGGGCTTGAAGCTTCAACAGAGTAGGTTTAGATTGGACATTAGGAAAAAATTCTTCCTGGAAAGAGTGGTTAGGCACTGGAATTGGCTGCCCAGGGTGGTGGTTGAGTCCCCATCCCTGGATGTGTTTAAAAGTTGCTTAGATGTAGTGTTGGGGGGATCTGGTTTAGGGGTGAACTTGTACAGGAGGGTTGATGGTTGGACTCAATGATTGAACCTAAGGGTCTCTTCCAACCCAAATGATTCTATGATTTAAAGGGTCCAGTGTGATGCTGACTGCTTTGTTCTCTCACAGTCTCCTTGTTGACTCCTAGTACCCACTCTGGTGCTGAGCACTACCCTGCATGACACTTGGCGTGCTCCCTGGGGAGGATACTCCTGGAACATCCTACCTTCCACATGAGTTCTGCAAAAGCAGAGCTAGAGACAGGTGCTTCCTGCATGTTTTTGATAGTCACAAATGGTTCTCCCCCACTGACTCCTTGAAAAGGGATTTCCACTCAGCAAGTAAATGCTTGCGATGTACCTGGGAGACACATGCTGCAGCTCTCCCATCAAACTCAGCAGATGCTGTGGGCTAGCTGTGATGTGTATGTCTTACAGTTCCAAACAGTCTCTCCTGGAAGGGCTTGGACTGGGGGCTGTATGTAAAAGTTGCTGTTGTTTTAATTGGGCCACCATCCCTTTGTTTAAGTGATTTTGCTGGCAGGAAGCAGAGCTGAAAAGGCTCCTTTGGATGAGCTCAGAAATCATCTCTGCATCCAGAACTCCTTTTAGAGATCTTTCACATCATCCATCTCTCAAGCCTCTCAAAGCTTTTCTCATGTCTCTGGGGTTTGGTATACACACCCTGCTTCAGAGGCAGTGAGGGAGCAGAACAGGCACTATACTTACAAGGTGTCCTGCGTCAGAAATGGTGCAATGTGTAGCCGCATGGAAACACCCCAGCAGAGAAGCAGGGGACCTAGGAGATGCACCTTGCAGTTCCCGGCCTAGCCCAGAGGCAGTCTGCCAGCCCCACATCTGGTGCAGCAATGCTGCCCACAGCTCTGGGAGCATGGAGATGAAGCTCTGATGGAGCTACAGGAGAGACCATTCAGGTTGTCTTTATTACAGATCAACTAGAGCTGTCTGGAAGTAAGCTCTGGATGATATTTCCTCTTCAAATGCCCAGCAACAGCTTTCTAGTCCTGCCAGTAACATACTGCCCCAGCACTGAGATCCAACTGATAAGGAAAGGAGGGATTAATTGCCTGGTACCACCTTTTGAATCACAGGAGGGGTGTCTCTATCCCTTTCTCTCTGACCATCCACCTGCCTGTATCCCAGCTTGGAGTCTGCTACCCAACAGTCATCTGCCACCACTCAACCCAGCTCCTTCTTCTCCCTTCTCTCATATCCATCCCTTTGCCTTTGGGACAGATGTCCAGGCAAGATGCACAGCAACAAGAACAGGGTCCTTGTCCCACTTAGCCTCCTGCAGCCACTGCTCCTCAAACTCAGCCTGAAACTAGATGACTGGCCTGTGTATCAGTGTGGGAGGAGGGGTGCAAACACCCCTCCCTGCACTGTGCCTCCAGCTCAGCTTCATTCCATGTGAAAAGCACACAAACCAGACATTCAACTTACCCCGTCTTTGCACAGGGCTGTCCACGGCTGGGGCTGCCAAGGAGTTATCAGATGCTCTTGTGGCTCTGCAGAGAGGCCAGGAGTCTAAGGGAAGGGTTACTGATTGCATTTTGGCTCAAGGGAGCTGTGGTGGACAAACTGCTGTATAATCACTGCACAGTCCAGACTGCAGAACAGCATTTTGATATTTTTCTCTTACCATCCTGCAGTTTTGGAGGCCCTTATTTGATGTCCTTTATTCATGTGAGTGTATCCAAGAGCACAGAAGACTCTTCCTGCAGAATGGTTCCTATTGTTTCCTTTCTTCCTGTTTCCGAGCTGTTCCTCTCTCACTACCTGGTCAAAAAGTATCCACAGCTTGATCCTCACCATGAGCTCAGCCATGGAAAAGGCAGAGGAATTTTTTTCCTGAATATTGCAGTTTTCTGTGATGCAGTGGAGAGCAGTGAAAGGGCTCCCATGGTGAATTACCTGCATTTAACTTCAAGCAGGTTCTACTCACCCATGGCCACTACAAACTGCTCTGAGCTAATGCTGGAAATAGATGGCACTGAACTGGGCATTTTGGCTGATCTGACTGTTCCTCCTAAAATTCAGACCCTTTTCATTTGAAGAAATGGATGATGGAATGACAACATCAACAAGGTTGGAAGAGACCTACAGGATCATACAGTCCAACCATCAATCCAACACCACTCTGCCCACTAAACTGTGTCCTCCAGGGCCAC
Source organism: Rhinopomastus cyanomelas (assembly GCA_013400115.1). Taxonomy (NCBI): domain Eukaryota; kingdom Metazoa; phylum Chordata; class Aves; order Bucerotiformes; family Rhinopomastidae; genus Rhinopomastus; species Rhinopomastus cyanomelas. Next base: position 13,599 of record VXBP01006190.1, on the reverse strand, counting down.
ATCTACTTGTTTGTTGAACACTCCCAAGGACAGCAACTTCACCACCTCCCTGGACATCCTGTTCTGATCCCTGACCACTGTGTCAGGGAAGAATTTTTTCCTAATGTTCAGTCTAAACCTTTGTGCTCACAACTTGAGGCTATTTTTCCTTGTCTATCACTGTGACCTGGGAGAAAAGATTGTAGGAGATAACACAGCAAATCAGCGTGGAAGTGAAACAAAGAGTCTGAGGGACATGGGAAATAGAGCTCCACATTTCAATTTGTTCTCCTGCTTTTTCTGACACAAAAGCTGTTTTAGATGCCTCCGGGCTGAAAACAGGCCAGAATCCACTTGGATTTTAAAACTGTTTAATGCAGAGGCTGTTATTTCCTGAGCATGGCAGTGGGTTTAGTCCTTACTAAAGCTTTGCAGGAATGTCTCTCTGATTTCCAGGTCACCCTTTTCTACTTCGTCTTCTGGACAGGTGTGCAGCACTTTATCCTAACACGATCTGCACAGCCTTTACAGCCTGTTGAGTGAGCAGTTTCTAAACAAACCTCAAACAAACCTCAGCTCCCTCTGAAACCCCATCTTCCCTTAATCCTCCTCACAAAGAACCTGTAGGAAGATGTCAAATTATACAAATGAGAACTTTGGCACAGCAGGGTTAGAGTAGGCTGAATTAGTCATCAAAGTTACAACTAGAGGTTGTTAATCTGCTGGTGACTTCCAAGCAAATTATTTTTATTTTCTGTTTACAAAATAAGAGGATGAGATTATTGGCCAGGGCTTGAGGCGTGATGCATCACTGGCAGTGGTAAAACAGAAATGACGTGGAGCTTGCTTGGGCACAGATGAAGGTGCGCTCCTTCATTAAGCCTGACTCATCGCTGGATGAGGAGCCATGGGGAGCAGGACTAAGGGCTGGTGCAGAAAGGCCAGCACCTGCTGTGAGCCCCAATCCTGAGCTGGCTGTGGCATGCACAACTGGTGAGACAGGTTGGAAATCGCTGGCTCAAGGCTGGGTACATGCTTCTGCTTCCCACCTGCCTCACTAGGAATGACACTTTAGACTAAGCCTGTGTGAGCTGGAGTCCAAAGATTTATTTTTCCTTCTTTTTCTTCTTCCCCCCCCCCTTTTTTTTTCTTTTTCTTTTAGGTTTTGTTACCTTTTCGTACTGAATTAAGCAGAGGAGATCACTTACTGCTGTTCATGTCTCATGGATACACAGTGTTGTTAATCTTATGTTTCACAAATTGTAAATTAAGCTTCCCAAAAAATGTCTTTATTTTTTCTCTCAAATAATTGAAATTACCTCTGTTCTTTGGGGTTTGTGCTTTCAGGGCATGACTTAAGGGGGTTTGTGGCTCCCTGCACATAGCAGCAGAAACAACCCCTTCTGCAAGAGTTAAAACCTGTAACACAATTACCTGACTCCAAAACAGGAATTTATAAAAACACCCACTTCCTGAAGATCCAAATTAAACCTCTGAACTGTAGGTAGGAGCAGTAATTTCAATGACCAGGGACCAAGCTCATTCTGACCTGATCTTATTGCTCCTAGCAGAGCAATTTTGAAATTTTCAGTGTTGGGCACCTATTCTTTCATCCACAGTCTGAGGAGGAAGAAACCCTGAAGGGTTGATTTGCAATGTGACCTCTTCTCTTCTTCATGGCAAAACCCCTTCCCACAGTGCAGAAAGCAGCAAAACCCTCCTGGCCTGTCTGTTTCCAAGCAATGTCAAGGTGAAGAGTCCCACAAGGTAACATGGTTTGCACATTGGCCACTTATTTTTTAATGTACTTGCCTGCTAGTGGGGAAGAGCTGGTGCTGCACTCTCCGAGCTGGTTACTAGAATGGGAGCACCAAGGGAAGCAAAACACCTCAGCAGACAGACAAAGGAGAAAGTAACCATCCAGCACATCTTTCCTCTGCTCAGCTCAGAGAGCAAGAGCAAAGGACAAACCTCCTGCACCATCCCTCCTGCCTCCCCGAATCCCTTCTCATTAAAGAAAGAAAAGGTCAATATTGATAGTGTTGAAATGAAGCACAAGAATTGAAACACCTCCTGCGCCTGCTGCAGAGTGCTGAAAGAACCGAGTGTGAATCAACATTTTCCAGAGCCTGTATCAGCTTGGGGTGCTGGTTTGGGTTGCCAGTGTGCAAGGAAGGAGCCTGATTTCAGGAAGCAATTTGCAGCCAGGCCCTTAGGAGGGTAGGAGCAAAAAAGAAAAGCACCTGTGAGTGGGGTCATAGCTTGGCCTCCCTAGACAGAGGGTTTGAAAAGTGTGTGCAATTTGGGAAATTGAAGAGGTGGTAGAAAACTCCCACCAGAATGACACTAAGGAAATCTGAGGCTCACCAAACCAGAGAATCCATGGAGAAGCTTCCCTGGCTTGGCCCAAGGCACCCACTTCCCTCCTCACAGCATCTGTTTGCTAATCCATCTATGGGATCCATCTATGGCAAAAGACGTTACCTGGACCTGCATCATCCTGGGCACAAGCACCTCTTCTCCTGTGCTGCTCTTTATACTCCCCATTAACAACTCACCACCCTTTCTGAGACCTGCCCATGAACTGATGACTGCAGAGACCACAGCTGGTCACAGCACCAAAGGCTTCAATGCTGTACTCTCATGGAGAGCAGAGTCTTCTGTACCCTAGTGCTTTTCTGTCTGTCCATGTCCATCACCCATTTATGACACTTTGGGTGTAAGTAGATACCTCTGTATATATTCATTATCATTTAGGATGCTGTCTGGGATCCCAAGCAGAGTCTGTTGGGTAATCAAGCTTGCAGATGTGTGTTTAGCACTAGCTGGAGCTTGCTTTGTCCTGCAGCTGGTCAAGGACTTCCTGTTGAAAGTCATCTGTGAGGGCAATGCCTGTTGCTGCAAACATACACCCTATGGGGTGGTGCTGGTTTTGCTGACATGGTCCCATGTTAATCTGTGGCCATCTCAGTTGCTTTTTGCTTGGGAATATTACAAGAGATATCACCTCAGCTTGGTCAAAAACCAGGGATAAAAGCTCCTTGGGACCAGCATTGCCATAAGCACCTTGTATGCTGCAAACAAAGTAAGGCTGGAACGCTTAAATGTGTCCAGAACTTTGTGACAAATACTGCTCTGTGAACAATAGGAATATTTTTCCTTTTCTTGCCCTGTGCTTGAAGAACCTGACTTTCCCCTAGGAATGGAGAATTTTATTTTAGACCAACCTCCCAGCTGCAACCTCTGAAGGAAAACTTTTCTTTTGTAGCTCAGTGAAAACCTATGCAACTGCTGTATCCCCCAAGTGCTCCTTTGTTGTGTAGCAGCAATGCAAGACCTTTACCTTGGCCTACCAGGCACAATGATGCCCTGAGGGGAGCTGAATTAAATCGTGGTGATGAATTACAGTGCATGACACTTCCCAAATACAATTGCTCCGATTTATGGCTGCTGACATGACAAAGATTTTGTCAGGTAGCGAGGAGTGATGGCTGATGTCCCTCTAAATGCTTATAATTTTTGGCAGCTTAACTGAATCCTGTTAAAAGATGCAACAATACCAAGAAGCCTTTCTCTGTCTACCAGTCCTCACTGGACCAGCAAAGCCTGGCATTGCCCTAATTTCTCTGCTTTCACCTATTTTCCTTTGAAGTTAGAGGGTGCAGAAAAGATCACCCTAAAAGAAATAGACCACAAAGGATATGAGGATGTTAGGATACCCTGGCAGGAGAGCAACCTCCTTACATGAGTAGCAAGTAAGAGAGAACCTTCAGAGAGTTGCTGCAGGTTTCCCCCACGGATTGTTGCTTACTCAGCATGCAGAAGGTTTGGGCTGAAGTCTTGCCCAATCAGGGATTTTTAAGTTCTTTGGACCAGTTGAACAAAATCCCAGAGAACCGTGACAGGAAGAGCATCCAGCCCTGGTCTGTGAGGTGTTTTGGGAGCAGCTCTGCAGCACAAGAGCTCTGGCAGATGGGCTGGAAGAGGCCAGGCATTTCTGACAGAGGTAGCTGGAAGCTGTGAGGAGATCCCACTCCCTTTGGGTGTCCTGAGCACTGCAGGAGGGCAGCTTTTGCTCAGCACCCAAGAGAGCAGCAAACTCAAGGCCAGAAGAGGCAGGTGGAGGGAGAAAGCTCATTTCTGCCTAACTGGTGCACGAAGGGAGAGGCTAAACATGGGAGATTGTTTTAAAAAGGGTTCATCCATAGCAGCCATGGACATCTGTGGCCTGTAGCAATTTGTAGGCAAGATTAAGCTATGTGTTCAGCGGGTCCTCATGCAGCAGCCAAGCTGGGCTAGTGTCTCATCCAACTTCATGCACCAGGGTGTTATCTTTTTCTTGGGAAAGCCAGGGAACTGGGTAGAATTTAAATTATACCTCAGAGAAACTGGCTCGCTTCTCTGATGGAGGTCATAATGAGGGAGTTGGGATTCCAGTTATAGCTCGGCAGCAGATGTAGCTGGTTTTGCAGATGATAAAAATACAGCCTTGTCTCAGGAATGCTGCAGAAGTGAGGCATGCATGTGGTTGGTTGGTTGTTGGGGTTTTTTTTCTTCGAGAAGTTCTTTAACTCTGGCTGTACTGTACAGCAGTTGTTTCCATTGAGAAATCAATATTTACAGAGTAAACAGCAATGAGACGTGGGCTGTTTGCCATCCAAGCGCATAGCAGGACCTGCTCTGTCAAATGCCCATGCCTGAAACTGTGGAAAATGTTACTCTTCTGTCTTTTGGGATATGAGTAGTTTTTCATTACCGGTGATGAATACTATTTTATTTTCACTTGGCTCTGTATGCTTTTCAAGGAAGGAGGCAGCACTGAAATACAGGAAGGTACACTCCATACTTAATCTTCTATATCATGCACAACTCCACTCGTCTGATCAGAATTCAAGACATGGAGCACAGAATTAGCCATGCTCTCAACAAAAAGCAATTTATCTTGCTGGTCTGCAGGGCTTTGCTGACAGAGGAAAACTCCTCAGGCACAGCAGCGCTGCCCGTTCTTGCTTTACCTGGATGCTGCCATGAGTCTATGTCCCCGCATTTTGCAGCAACACTTTTGGAGCTGGCTGTGTAATACTGACCAGCACTGCATTTCCTGCTGTTTGCACAAGCAGCTCGCAGCTCTAAGAAAAACTTACTGCTCTGTCTCTAATCTCTATTTACACAGGATAGTGATAAAGAAATTCCTCAGCAATCACTTAATCTCTCTTTGGGCCAGCACCACCATCCTTGCTCAGCCCAGCTGCCACAGTCACAAGCACCAAACAGACCACAGTGCTCTCTGAACTGGGGAAGGACCATCATGTGCAAACCAGCTTGGTACCAAAGTCTTTTTCTGACTGTGATGAGTGAGCAGCCCCAAGCATAGCAGATGTCTCCTGGAACACGCAAGAGGATGCTGAGAGGAAGGGCAGCCCCATCTTCTGGAAGCGGACAGATTTGAAGCTCTTGCTCATTTTTGGGACATGACTTGAAGCAAGAAGGCTGCTTTTGGGTGGATTTGTGCTGGTGGTCATCTAGTCTGCTGGTCATCTGCAGTGGTGAGGCACTGCTCACAGGACTGCTGGTCCCACCACAAGCTGGCTTCCTCATGTAAGTAAGCTCTGAGCAAGCTCTGCATGAATTCACTGCGTAGTCCTAAAGAATTGGAAAAACAGGAAACTCTTTCAAAGGTGTCTAAGGATTTGATGCTGACGTTTGAATTTCCCTTTCATATTACTGCAGCATTTTTGCCCAGGCGCTTTATCGCTGCACTGCGAAGCTGTCATTTAGTTCCAGTCAGAGAGTTTGTGCTTTGGAAAGTAAAGCCAAGAAAACAAAAGTATTCCAAGAAACTTTAAGGCATTGGACAAGTGTTTATTATGGGAAGCTGAGCACTTCCAGCCCCTGAAGAAAATCATATCTTGTGTGCAAATAATTTAGCAAAAAGATAAAGCTGTTCTGTCTACTGAGGTTTTCAGTGCTGTCCAATTTGAGGAAAAACCTCAACGTATTCATCGGTAGATTCAGAGTTATAGCACAGTGATGATAACCAACAAGGAGCTGAAGGGGACAGAGTACAATGCAGACTGCTTGGCCACACAGATGAGAAAGCAGCATCCTCACTCAACCAGGCTCTGAAGCAAGCAGATGGCCTGAGAGAACACGTCAGGGTTATTGTGGGGGGTTCCTCTGGTGACAGTCTCATGTGTGAAATGGGCTCTGTTTGCCAGCAGCTTGTGATCACAGAGGCTGCTGTGGACACAGGAGCAGGCAGACAACATCTCGTCTTCCCAGAAGCTGCTGGGACCAACTGCAACTGGCAGCAATGGTTCCTTTAAAAACACACCCTTGATGCTGCAAAGAGAGCTGGACATATTTTCCTACAAGCAAAGTATGCCTTGGGAAGAACTGAAGGAAAAAATATCCACCAAAAATCAATAAACATGAACTCTTATGTGAAACTCCATCCCATTTGTAACCCAACTCAACAAATGTAGGTGCCCTGTCCCTGCATTCACTTTCCCATCAGAGCTGTTTCCTGAGGCAGTGGCTGCCTTTGGCTTGGGAAGAACAGAAAGTAGGCATTTCCTCAGAGAACCTTAATTTGGTTATTCAGACAAAAATAAAATATAAAGAGTGGGAAAGACAATATTTTCAACAATCTGGGACTGTATTATCAGACAAGATCTTGCCTGCTAAAGGGAAACACTTTCCCTGGGCCATGGAGATGCTAAGAGCCAAAACATTACTTTAATATTGTATTTAAAGGAATAAAATTAACGTCCCAGCATTTAATTTTACCAGACCATATACCGTAGTCACTGAAGTCCTGACTGTATTTTAAGAGTGATTCATGCATGTAGCTTTTGGTTCATTGCTGTCGTAGCTTCAGAGCCATAATAAATCTCACTTTGGAGGTGCAGAAGGATTAATTTCTCACCCACATTTTTGCTTTGAAGCGTCTATTGGCTGTTAATAAAATAAGCTCTTTTACACTCCCTTCAAAGTCACAAAACACAAACACACTGGATGCTTTGGGCCAAAGGAGGGAGCTGAACGCCTGTCTGGCAGCGAGAATTGAGCTGAAATGAGGAGGGGGGCACTCTGACCTCCTCACCCTGGGGAAGAGAGATGCATTTATTCAGCCCAAACTGCTGTGTGCAGAGGCAATGGGGAAGTCAGGATTGGGTCTCCAGAGTTCCTGATTTAGAGAGTGGGGCCTGGGTGACTGAACATTACATTTTGTTAGAAAACCACCAGTGTTTTTATACCACAGATTTTAATAAAGCTAATTTATGTCTAACTGGAAGTTAAATATCTTGCAGCCCTGCACTTAGGCATTTGCTTAGTAGCATATACTGGAGGGTCTGTGTCTGACCCACAGCTGGTTAACAATGGCAGGTCTTAAAAGACTTGTGCCTCTGAGACATGGAGAAACATGCAGTAGAGGAGCAAATTCTCTGCTGACAGAGATAGACAGGCACTCTCTGAAGCCACCAACTCAGGCTAGTTGAGAACAAGCTTCAGGCATGCATGGGTTAGATTTTTTACAAAGAGCAGAGTAAGAACAGAATGCTGAGCTCAGGCACCAAGGCTATGGGGCCACTGCAACTGTGCAAAGGTCCCCCCATCCCTGGGGAAGGATGACTCCAAGAGAACAGACAGTTCAACCTCCATCCCGGGTCAGTAGCTGCATTTGCAGCATGGCAGAGAAGGGAGAAGAAGCAAGGAAAATATCAAAGTGAGCTGGAACTAATTGAGGAATGTCCCATCAAAAGGATTCTCTCTGGAAGATGCAGTTTTCAAACAAAAACCACTAAAATTGAAATATCTTCTTTTTGCTAAAATATTTCTCATTTACATTAGGTAAAACCACATTCAGCAGTTTCATTTCAGTCACTTAGCTCTAAACCAGCATGTGCCACTGAGCATCACATTTCAGCTTTAAAACATCATCTGACAGCATTTCTTCATGATGCACCTGATCCTGATCTATAAACACCATCTTCCAGAGCTCTACATCCTTCATAGGGGCTTGACACTTTAGAAGGCTACATGTCCTAAAAACAGCCCGCTGCTAAAACCGTGTCAAGCAGCATGGAAACTTTTGGAGTGTGGTGGGAGGGGAGGAAGTTTGGGCTGGGAAGCCAACCCATGACAGTGAAGGGGAATGTAATACTCTTAGACTACAGTTCCCATGAGCCAGTGCAAAGTGGGATAGGGGGAGGAGAGACATTCCAGCTGCCTTAAAGTGTTTCCATATGAGGAGAATCATCCTGCTAAATATATGAAACAAGGGAATCCATCACAATAAAAGCAAAAGGAAAAGTGTGAATTTTCCTGGTAAAATATGTGACTGTTTGGAGTGAAAGTACTGGAAAGTCCAGGCTGTCAGCATGAATTTTGCTAACCTGAAAGGCCACACTTTGCAGATGGGGTCCCTGCTCACAAAGTATCTGTGTTTACTCTGTTGCCTTCCATGGGACTGCCAGCTGCCAGCGCAAGTGAGAGACTTTCCTTGTTCTTTGTATTCAGCAAGGCCCCAGTTTGGCCAAACCTTGAATTTCCTATCAAAGCAAATCAGATTTATATTTGCATGAAGAAAAACAAGAAGGGACAGGCAAGCTCAACATGCTCACACTACCTACGACTTCTGTACCTCTGGACCCTTAGAGGGGAAGCTTGGCTCTTACAGGAGTTACTCTGATTTTCACCAGCTGCCCTGCTAACAGCACCAGGCATCCTGAGGGTGTTTGGTCTTACTTGAAGAACGTAAATAAACCCACAGGAGCTTTAGAGTTTGCAGCAGTGACCACAGCAGGGCCAGCAGCTGCCACAAATCACAGCAGATGCTGGGCACCACTTCCAAAACTAACCAAAGTGCCTGGAAAGAGTGACTGTATAAGGACTTCACACCCACCCCGCTGCAAATATGTGTTCTCTGCATCCTCTGTTCTCAACATGTCAAGTTTTCTTAGGTTGAGGGTCACCTGGTGGATGGGTTCCTAACCTGGGCGATCCAAGAAGGCCTATGGCTATGATAACCAGAGACTCACCCAAATCTTACTCAGGCTCCAGAATGCTGCTCTAAAATCACTCACCAGCAAATGCTTCCTCATATTAGCAGATGCGAGTATTTAGACACATCAGAGCAATAGCAAACCGCACAACGTGTTGCAGGACCAGCTCAGACCTATAGCTGGGTGGGTGGGGGGGGGGGGGAAATAAATGATAGAGACTTTATTTATCAGGGACTAAGACAAAAATCCTCCCCATTCTCCAAGCTCAAGTGTTCCAGTTGTTACAGGACAGGATGAACGGCTCGACAAAATGTAACTAAGGAGCCAAAGGTCCTCAGTGCTTGACTTTTGTGTCACAGAGTGAGGTCAGGCTGCGTGTTAGCTGTGCTGCTACAGGTGCAGAGTCCCTTCCCCAAGTAATCTCCAGCACAGCTTCAGCCTCTTGTTCACCTGGCAGGGAGGACACTGGTGAATCCCTCCCCTGCCTTCACAAGCAAGAGAGGAGGAGTGTGCAGGGAAGAGGTCATCATCATTGCACACCGGCCTCTCACAGCAATAGAAATTGCAAACATTTATTAATGGTTCTTGGTTTTGATCTTTGGTTTTGGTTTGTTTGGGTTTTTTTTTTTTTTTACTATAAGACCTGTGGCATTTTCAGTATTGGAGATATAGATCTGACTTTTCCTCTCTCAGCTCTGCCTAGATCAGTCTCTAAAAACATGCTGCCATCCTGCTCTTTCCTCTGTTATGGCCAAAGTTTTAAGAACCCATTCTCTCTCCCCAGCTTGTGCTCAGGAGCTAGGAAAGCAGCTGAGTCTCTCAGTCTACCCTGGACAACTGAGCTGTGGTGCATTCCCAGAGGGTTAGCTGCCAGCACTGTTCCCAGAATCATATCCTATCCTATCCAGAATACTCATCTTTATCATAGAATCATTAGGGATTGGAAGGGTGTTGGAATCTAGTGATGAGGGGGGTCTAGGGGTTCCCGACGCTGCAATGGGAAGCAGCACAGGAGACAGCTGTATGGTGAAAGCAATGGAGGCACCATCCAATGTCATCTTCTTCTTCTGCCTGTCTGTCTGAACGACCTCGGGGATGGGCCTCCCTTTTTATTAGCTGACAACGTCAATGATAAACAAACTCAGGATTGTGCTTGGTGCATTTGTGGCATTAGGTGATAGGTCTCCAGACCATGCATGCCTGATTTCCCTGTATGCTTTGTGTGAGAAACTATGCAAGGAGTTTAATTTGAGATAACAGAATTTCTAACTACGCCACAGATTAACCCCGGAACCAATTATGACAAGTTCCTCCAGCCACACACTTCCGAGACCTGGTTTGCCAAGCGTCTCACTTGCTTAAGGAGGAACCTTCTTAAGGAGGAACTGAAATGTTCCCACAGAAGGGACCTCGAAAGATCATCTAGTCCCACCCTCCTGACACACCAGGATCACCTAGACCAAGTCACACAGGAACACATCCAGGCAGGTCTTGAACATCTTCAGTGGAGGAGACTCCACAACCCCCCTGGGCAGCCTGTTCCAATGCTCTGTTACCCTCACCGTGAGGAAGTTTGTTCTGATATTTATCCTATGTTCCAGCTTACAGCCACTGCCCCTCATCCTATCACTAGATGACATTGAGAAGAGCCTGGCTTCATTCTTCTCACACCAACCCTTCAAATATTTATAGACGTTAATGAGGTCACCCCTCAGTCTTCTCTTCTCCAAGCTCAAGAGACCTAGCTCCCTCAGCCTGTCCTCATAAGGGAGGTGCTCCACTTCCTCCATCATCCTCATTGCCCTACATTGGACTCCCTCCAGCAGCTCCACATCCCTTTATAACTTGAGTCAATCCACAGCTACCAGCATCTGGGCTGTATCCTGCCCCACATGCACCCTACCAGTGATTCAGAGGGCTACAGAAGGGTGGCAGGGTAGAAATCAAAAGAGACTTTAAAGATCAAGTCTGCTTCATGCCTTGGCTGTCGCTGCCCTCTTCTGCTCCCATGGCTGGCTTGTCAAAGCCTCATCCTGTGTAAGAAATACTGAAATAATACTGTAATGACTTCCGTGTCTAATAAGGTACAATAGAAATATTGTAATGATACTATTGTATGAGAAACAATATTGAAAGAATACAGGGCCCTAACACTTGCATACCAGTTTCCATTAATTGTTACATGGAACATGCCTGAATCCTGGAAGGATGTTGTTTGAAAGCAGCAACTTTGCCACCATTCCCTACCAGTGTTTTGTGTAAATGTCGTTTTAATCTGCTTGGCAAACACAGGCTGTGATTGATGTGGCTAAGAGACCTATCCATTTAATTCTCACCCTGTTTTTTAGATCTATCCTTTCTGTGATCTGCCTTCAGTGTTCTGGACATCTCTTGCAGCTTGTGACTCATCCCAGAGCAGTCAAAGTAGGTGTGTAGGGACTGCAGGGATCGCCGCCTTTTCTGGAGATCTAACCTTTGGCAGAATTAGACCAAACCACTGAGTTCTGGCATGAGACTTTCCCAGTTATCTCTGATCCCATCAAAGTCTATTCTCCTGTCCCAAGGGTGAGGGTAGAAATCAAGATGAGGCACACACATGGAAAAGGAACTGCATAAGCTTTAGCATCAGAGTGGAGTTGCTACTAATGACTTTGTGCAATGACTCTACAAAACACTGGTTTGGTAAAAATCTCCTTCATCCCCATCATGCCTCTAGCTCTCACCCATGGCTTGTTAGCTTCAGTGGGAAAGCTTCAGCAGTGTCAATAGTCTCCAGTAGGAATGCAAAGACATATTCTCCTCTGAGCTGATTCTTTGTCCAGAACTTAATCCAGAAGAAATGGTGATGCCCACAGGCAGCAGGTGCTGTGGACAACTTGGTACAGCACCATGAGAGGTATTGCTGCATTGTACCTGCACAGAGATGAATTTGAGCCACAGTGGTTGCACTCGGGGCAAGACTCAGCTTTGTTACCTTGTCAAAGTCTAAAGACCTCTGTCTGGTTCAAGTTTTGTCCTTGAGAGCTGCTAATCACACCTCCAGAGGCACTGACTCAGTGGTCATCAAAAGCCCACAGAAGCACACATCTATGCTTTTACTCCTTTGTGCTGGGCAGATCTTTCATGCCACTGCTGCCTTGGCCTGTTCCATGCTCCACACTCATGTTTCCCACACCCAGGTATGTTTCACTCTACCCTGTTCTTTGCAATGGATTAACAGATTAACCTCATATCTTTGCAGTCGCCTAACTTGTGGTCTGATTGATGACTCTACTCGTTTTCTTAAACTTTGCATCACCAAGACAAAAGATGACCATACAAAAGAAACAGCTGCTAGAGAGGAGGAAAGAAACTCTGCAAGAATTTTATGGATTATTCCCACCCTTTGTTCTACTGTAGGTATGATTTAAGGTAGCCAAACATTTTGGAAATGCCTTTTGCTCTCTCTTCTCCAGTTCATGTTGCTTTAAGGAGCCTAAGGACCAACTACAGACAATGGAAGACTGATATTTTGGAGAAAGCAGTAACGTTCGTGGCCATTAACTTGTTATCCCTCTTGTGGACGGCAGCGGGATGCATGAATCTCTGGCTCCAGCTAGTGGCCATTCATGACTGTGTTTGTACCTTAACACGGTGCAATACACCACAGAGAATAGGAAGAGCAGAGACACGGAGGCTTTAGATGATGTCTGACCCTCACAACAGGGCTTCCCTCCTTGTCTATCATGCAACAAGACGAGATGTTGTTCCTTACCCCCAGCTGTTACTAAGCCAATGAGCCTTGTTCTTATTAATCCTTGTTCTTATTAAGCCAAGTCAGTCACCAAGGGTTGCTGCTCCAGAGCTACAACCCAATGAAGACACACAGCACTGAGGCTAAGGAATCACAAAATCACAGAACATTAGGGATTGGAAGAGACCTAAAAAGATCATCCAGCTGAATACCTCTGCTAGAGCAGGATCACCTAGATCAAGTTACCCAGGAACATGTCCAGGCAGGTTTTAAACTTCTCCAGGGAAGGACACTCCATAACCTCCCTGGGCAGCCCGTTTCAGTGCTCCATCACCCTTGCTGGGAAGACGTTTCTTCTCATATTTATGTGGAACCTCCTATATTCCAGCTCACACCCATTGCCCCTTGTCCTATCATTGGATGCCACTGAGCAAAGCCTGGCTTCATCCTCCTGACACCTGTCCTTTCCATGTATATAAAGATTACTGAGGTCACCCCTCAACCTCCTTTTTCTCCAAGCTCCCCAACCATTCATAACAGTTCCCACACATCTCTTGTGGAAGAATTACAAAAAGCCTAGTGATTGATAAAACCCCCATCCTTTTCTTTACTACAGCAAAACAGGGAGAAGAGAGGCTGCTTATTAGTCTGCTCCCAAAAACCTTCTGAACTAGATCTGGGACACAATTTGAGAGATCATGTGGAAATACATATTTTAAAAAGTTCTTTTCCCCACGAATGCAGAAGAATTGCTCATTTCTAATGATAACTGTCTGCCCTAGCTGAACTTGAGATGTTGGTCCTGAATTCTGTTCATCAATAACTTTGTGCCCTGAGGATGCAGACTTATATAGACTTCACAAAACCCGCCTCACGGGC
>VXBP01006188.1:92091-115390 GCA_013400115.1 Rhinopomastus cyanomelas | reverse complement strand
GTTTCCTGTCTGCTGTGTTGTATTTCCAGCAGATGCAGTGTTGTATTTCCAGCAGTGCAGCATACTGGGGTGTCAGCCACTCCTCCCAGCTTCACTAAGTGATGGAAGTAACACTGAAATTCAGAGGCATCACACAAACAGCAACGACCACTTCTATATCCAGAAGGAAGAATCCCTAGCAATATTTTTTCTCACTGAGTTTATTATTTCAGGTATCGCTCAAAGTGAAGTATGAGCTGATGTGATTTACTCTTCACTAGTAACACAAAGCTGCCTCTGAAAGGCACTGCTGACTTTCAGACATGGAAAGCCTCAACACTTGGCTTACACAATAGACAAGGTGTCACTTCTCCTCTCCAATTTCTGTTGTCTATAGAAGGCAAATCAATCACGTCCTGTACTTCAACTTTGGCTTTCCGAACCTCGTCTCTTGCTGGCAAGAAGACTGATGGGACATGTGAAGTTAAAGGAACTGACAAACTCACTAAATCAGTCCTGGATGTTCTTAAAGCTGTGGCAATCTCTTTAGCTTTCAACATAGTCCCTGGCTTTGTCCAAGACAGTGTTTAAGTCAGAGGCACAAGGCACCAAGAATGACTTGGAGAATGATCCAGGCGGTTACTGGCTGCTACACATTACGCTAAAACAAGCAGAGTCCGTTGTCCGTGACTGTCACACTGGCCATGGGCTGCTTTTCCCCCTTTTTTCAAAGATTAGTCAGAGATTAATTTGCTGTCAGAGCCAGTCTTCTGCAGCTCTGCTCTGTGACAGCTGCAGTATGTGGCTAACCTTCGTCAAGTCAGAATGGTTCGGTGTGACGTGAATAATGTACCAAATAAATTCCTCACATAAACATCCCCGTCGAACCAATGAACTATCAGATCTTTGAATATTTCTTCATGTTCTTCCAAGTTTGAAGAGGTTGCATTTAAATGCCACTTCTCCTCATTTTTCTCGTCAGTTCCAGAAGGACACAGAGCTGCTGGAGAGAGCTCAGAGCAGAGCCACAGAGATGAGGAAGGGAGTGGACATCTCCCTGACGAGGAAAGGCTGAGGGAGCTAGGTCTCTTTAGCTTGGAGGAGACTTGTGGTGTGACCCCATGAATGTTGATCAATATGTGAAGGGCAGGTGTCAGAAGGATGGAGCCAGGCTGTGCTCGGGGGCACCCAATGACAAGACAAGGGGCAGTTGGTGTGAGCTGGAACAGTGGAGGTTCCACATCAATGTGAGAAGGACCTTCTTCCCAATGAAGGTGCCAGAGCCCTGGAAGGGGCTCCATGGCGGAGTTGCAGAGTCTCCTCTGGAGATGTTTAAAACCCACCTGGGCATGTTCCTGTGCGACTGGATGTAGGGGATGCTGCTTTGGCAGGGGGACTGGACTGGGTGATCTTTCGAGGTCTCTTCCAATCCCTAACATACTCTAATTCTGAGGAAGGGTTAAATTTTCATGTTTCCCAAAATGGACCAAAAGATCTGGTGGTTGTTCAGACCCACAGAGTAGGATCTCCTAGACACACACAAATCACCCCGCCCTGCTGCCCCACCAGTGATTAGCAAGAAGGACTGTTTGAAGGGTGCAAATGCTGACAAGTCTCCCCATCTGCCACCCCACAGTCCTGCAGCTGGGACTGCTGGTCACAGCTCAGTGAGTGCTACATGCATGGAAGAGTTTGCACTGTGGTTATCTGCCTGCTGGAATTGAATTTAAGAGAATTGAAAGCTTCCTTTAGCCACTGTTCACACGTCAGATGGTCACTCTGCGGCACACAGTAATGAATGAATACTGCTGGAAAATGAAAGGTGACATTTGGACACCCAGTGCTTCAGAGCTCTGTAAACTCACATTCAGGTCTGTGGTGGAGGACAGATGGGGACACAGCGTAACAACGCCATCCTCCCCATCTAATGCCCAAAGGGACATGGTTTTCTGGGCCACTATACAGTCAAAAAGATTCCCCAAGAAACAGATCTGCTTCCTGCGGCTAGTCCTTAATGAAGGGCTTTCATGACATGATACAATTGCATTCTAAAAAACACAAAGTAAAAGCCTGTTTATGAATCTGAACTGTGTGAGGTCCCAAAAAAGCCAGAGTTTATTGGGCCTTCCCAGAGAACAATACACTCAGTGCTGGATCGCCTCCAGGCAGCGTGGCAAGGAAACAGATAAAACCACAGAATCACAGAACATTATGGATTGGAAGGGACCTGAAAAGATCAGCCAGTCCAATCCTCCTGACACAGCAGGATCCCCTACATCCAGTCACACAGGAACATGGCCAGGTGGGTTTGAAAGGTCTCCAGAGAAGGAGACTCCACAACCCCCCTGGGCAGCCCCTGCCAGGGCTCTGCCACTCTCACTGGGAAGACGGTCCTTCTCAGACTGATGTGGAGCCTCCTCTGTTCCAGCTCACACCCACTGCCCCTTGTCCTACCACTGGGTGCCCCTGAGCAGAGCCTGGCTCCATCCTCTTGAAACCCGCTCTTTCCATATTGATCAACATTCAACACCCCTCAGACTCCTTTTCTCGCAGCTCAAGAGACCCAGCTCCCTCAGCCTTTCCTCATCAGGGAGATGCTCCCCTCCCTTCCTCATCTCCGTAGCTCTGCTCTGGGCTCTCTCCAGCAGCTCTGTGTCCTTCTGGAACTGAGTGGCCCACAACTGGACACAAGATTCCAGATGTGTTCTCAGCAGAGCAGAGTAGAGGTGGATAAGAATTTCTCTCAATCTACTAACTACCCCTTTTTAATCCACCCCAGGATGCCACTGGCCTTCTTGGCCACAAGGGCCCATTGTTGGCTCCTGGCCATCCTGCTGGCCACCAGGACCCCCGGTCCCTTTCTCCTACTCTACTCCCCGACAGCAAGCAAAGATCTGAGGCCATCCACCACGATACCTACATGGCTCTTCAAACAGGTAGCTGAGGTGCAGCAGCTGAGCTTTCATTTCCACAGACCTCATGCTTCATATTTTTTACGCACCTCCCATGTCTTTGAAAAGTCTTTTTGTGCTCTGACTGAAGGGCCCTTCAAAATTTGCCAGCGTTCTACATATTCCATGGAGACTGCTGCCAAGCATGATGACAAGAGTCAAGACTCAGCTGAAAAACACACGGCACGGCAGGAATGATTATTGGCTCACTCCAGCGCCCAGGTATCTCAAGAGGTACTTGTCTATGTAAATGCCTTGGGAAAAAAAAGAGCTGGAGCTTTTGAAGCTTCCTCCTGAAAACAGCAAAGAGCACTGTTTTTAAATTAGAAAAGCAAACAATGCCGCTTGTCTCCTTTCCTGTCATTGATTAGAGTGCAGTGAGTAAGAAGGTTACGGCTTCAGAGAGGGAATTTCATGCACTGCTTTGATCTGATTCAGCCCAAGTGCTAAGCAGAGGTAAACCAGAGGTGTTTTGTGAGTGCCCTGCGTTGCACAAAGTTCTTGCTGACGTGTAAACTGCACAGCCCTTTGCAACTGCCAGTACCAGGTAAAATGGGAAGCACTGAAACCCTACGACCGCAATGTTTCGCCTCCTTTTGAAGACATGAATGGCCTGCGATGGAGAGCAGGAAGGCAGGAGCAGGCTCGATGTACAGTGCTATTCCTATGCCTTTGCAGAATGTTCTGTAGGAGGAGAAATCTACCGTTGCAGACCTGATTTGGGCCAGCAATGGGCCCTGGTGGCCAAGGAGTGGATCAGAATGGAGGTGGATAGCAGATCGAGAGAGGTTCTCCTCCCTCTCTAAGCTGGCCTGCTGAGACTGCATCTGGAATCTTGTGTCCAGTTCTGGGCCCCTCAGTTCAGAAGGACGCAGAGCTGCTGGAGAGAGCCCAGAGCAGAGCTACGGAGATGAGGAAGGGAGGGGAGCATCTCCCTGATGAGGAAAGGCTGAGGGAGCTGGGTCTCTTGAGCTGCGAGAAAAGGAGCCTGAGGGGTCACCTCGTGAATGTTGATCAATATGGAAAGGGTGGGTGTCAGGAGGATGGAGCCAGGCTGTGCTCAGGGGCACAAGAGGCAGCAGGTGTGAGCTGGAACAGAGGAGGTTCTACATCAACTTGAGAAGGACCTTCTTCCTGGTGAGGGTGACAGAGCCCTTGCAGGGGCTGCCCAGGGGGGTTGTGGAGTCTCCTTCTCTGGAGATGTTTAAAATCTGCCTGGGCATGTTCCTGCGTGACTGGATGTAGAGGATCCTTCTGTGTCAGGGGGAATGGACTGGATGATGTTTCAAGGTCTCTTCCAATCACTAATGTTCTGTGATTCTACAATTCTATGATTCTGTGATACTCTTTGGTTGCTTTACATAAGTTTTACAAGGTGAAAAAACCCCCACCTTTAAAGGACATAAAAATGCTGTTATCATTGTGCTTGTGCTCTAGTTCTCTAATACAGCTGCTGCACACAACGGTGCTCTGCGTGACTGACAGGATCCTAAGAGATGATTTGCCCCAATCTTTTCTTAGAAACGCAAACAGATTAACAAACGCAGAGCTAATCCGGTGCGAGAACATGGCGAGGGTTGAGCTTTGGAAGGTAAGCTGTGCCTTTTCGTATTAAGTCTTCAGCACCTTCCTCTGTCCGAAATTAGTCAAAAAGAAAGGAATCTGAGAGGTAATAATGTGAAGACAAATTCCTTAATTCCTTCCTGCATTAAAGAAATGATCAGGGCCCTGTTTTCACAACTCAACACTGAGGATACAACTATTTTGCACTTAAGAAGTGGTGGAGGGGGAGCTTGTGAGCACCGCACAGCATGGCTCTAACATTTACCACCACAAAATGTGCCATGAAGCCACCTTAGGGCACATTTTAATCTTCCCTGGATAACTGCAATTCTTCCTTCAGTGTAAACACTCATTTACCTTCTAGGATATAGGGGCTTATTAACGATGAACATGAAAAGCAAGACATTCCTTCTCTATTGTTTTGGCCCTGCTCCAAAGGGAAAAGGACTTCTTCCTCAGGAGCGACACAGCTGTCAGTGTGTAAAATACTCAACCCATGTCCTGTTCAGGAGTCATCAAACCGGTACCTCCCAGGCTTTTTTTGTTGAGAAGAAACACAAAAACAAAGGGAGATTTTCTATACTTACAAAAACAAACCGCGTATCTGTGTAACGAGGCTGAGACACACAAGCAGTGGGATTTACCTGGGGATACAGAAGGAGGTGGACGAGGTTGGTTGTTCCTCTAGAGACAGAGCTGAACCAAAGTGGTTTCCCTTGCTCTTCCACCCTCATGCAGGGTGCTCATCCTGGAGATAGAGGCGCTGAGGCCAAATGATGAAGTTGTGTATCCCATAAGAATGTTCACTGAATTGGATGCAGAGAACAGGGATTTGTGTCCATGTCAGGGCTGGAGGCTAATCGTTGCTAAAACTGAACATCCAAGGTCAGATTTTCCTCCACCTAATGCAGCAATGGAATTTCAAATGCCTCAGCAAGGTAAGTGTCTGATCTCCAGATTATACTCCATTTAAAAACTTAGTGCCTCCTTACCTGCAGATTTAGCAGCCTAACTAGCTTTAGAAAGTTTCATCCCGAGAGACCAAGATGCCCACGGAGGTCTAGCTTTTCCCATCGGGATGTTTTTCAGCCCTGTATGTTCGCTGCTGGAGAACAACTTGCACTAGAGATTTGACTGCCGTTACTTTTCTGCACCTGACACAAACCAGCACCTACACAACCTGGTGAGGGAGGGGGAAAAGGCACAGTGGGTTCAACTGATATGCCTTAGAGAGAGGAATAATGTGTCTGGTGAAGTTACTCTTGAATTCTCAGATCACTTATGTTGGTACAAAGCAAAGATCACCTGAAGATCTACTCCCTACCCAAAACATGTTACTGCCTCTCCATCCAAAGGCAGCCATCCCTTCACCAATTCCCTCTTAACAGCTTCTCTAGAAAGAATCTTGAATATATGAAGCTGGAATGGAATCATTTCATATCAGGAGGGTTTAGTTCTGAGGTTTAGTTCACTTGAAAAGAAAGAAGTCACAGGAAATTTGTTTAGCAAGGAGTCTGAGGCCACTGAGATTATTACCCGTTCCTCACACTCGGTATAAAGAACAAACCAACAACTGCCGTAACCATTTCCAGTCCCAGCAACTAAATAAGGTCCACTCTGGATTTCCAGTTAGGCTGCTAGAGCTTTCACTTGGTAACTTTGTCAGTGTGAAGATAGCAAAAGCTTCTCCATGCAATCCAGTCCAATCCAATCCAATCTAATTCAGTCCCCAATCCAATCCAGTCCAGTCCAATCCAACCCAATCCAATCCCATTTAACATTAAAACTTAAAAACCTTCAGTGGAACACGATGACCTACTTTTTAGAAAGTCTCTGGTTCTGTATGCAGAACTGTCTGTCATGAAACGAAACTTGATTGTGTTTTCATTCCTGTCCCCACACAAATTCTCTCAGTCTGATGGTCTTCAACCAGGATTAAAAACTGATTCTCAGCATCTCCCTGACAAACGTTCTTTTCTCATTCTTTTCAGAACCGGGCAGTGATGTTTGTATCTTCACAGAATACCTGAATATTAAGGATTGGAAGGGATCTCGAAAGATCATCCAG
This sequence comes from Rhinopomastus cyanomelas, assembly GCA_013400115.1. Classification (NCBI taxonomy): domain Eukaryota; kingdom Metazoa; phylum Chordata; class Aves; order Bucerotiformes; family Rhinopomastidae; genus Rhinopomastus; species Rhinopomastus cyanomelas. The sequence continues at coordinate 108,829 of VXBP01006188.1, read as the reverse complement.
TCCAATCCCCCTGACACAGCAGGATTCCATAGATGCAGTCACACAGAAACATGGCCAGGCGGGTTCAAAAAGTCTCCAGAGAAGGAAACTCCACAACCCCACTGGGCAGACCCTGCAAGGGCTCTGGCACCCTCACCAGGAAAAAGTTCCTTCTCATGTTCCTCAGGGATCAGTGCTGGGCCCCATCCTCTTTAATATTTTCATAGATGATCTGGATGAGGGCATTGAGTCAGTCATCAGCAAGTTTGCAGATGACACAAAGCTGGGGGTAGATGTGTCTGAGTTGGAGGGCAGAAGGGCTCTGCAGCGGGACCTTGACCGCCTGGACAGATGGGCAGAGTCCAACGGGATGGCGTTCAATAAGTCCAAGTGCCGGGTGCTGCACTTTGGCCACAACAATCCCATGCAGAGCTACAGGCTGGGGTCGGAGTGGCTGGAGAGCAGCCAAACAGAAAGGGACCTGGGGGTGCTGATTGATACCCGCATGAACATGAGCCAGCAGTGTGCCCAGGTGGCCAAGAGGGCCAATGGCATCCTGGCCTGCATCAGGAATGGTGTGGCCAGCAGGAGCAGGGAGGTCATTCTGCCCCTGTACTCTGCACTGGTTAGGCCGCACCTTGAGTACTGTGTCCAGTTCTGGGCCCCTCAGTTTAGGAAGGACATTGAGGTGCTTGAGCGTGTCCAGAGAAGGGCAACGAGGCTGGTGAGGGGCCTTGAGCACAAGCCCTATGAGGAGAGGCTGAGGGAGCTGGGATTGTTTAGCCTTGAGAAGAGGAGGCTCAGGGGAGACCTTATTGCTGTCTACAACTACCTGAGGGGTGGTTGTGGCCAGGAGGAGGTTGCTCTCTTCTCTCAGGCAGCCAGCACCAGAACAAGAGGACACAGCCTCAAGCTGCGCCAGGGGAAATTTAGGCTTGAGGTGAGGAGAAAATTCTTCACCGAGAGAGTCATTGGCCACTGGAATGGCCTGCCCAGGGAGGTGGTGGAGTCGCCAACTCTGGAGCTGTTCAAGGCACGATTGGACGTGGCACTTGGTGCCATGGTCTAGCCTTGAGCTCTGTGTTGACAGGTTGGACTTGATGATCTATGAGGTCTCTTCCAACCTTGATAATACTGTGATACTGTGATACTGTGATGTTGATGTGGAACCTCCTGACACCCACCCTTTCCATATTGATCAACATTCATGGGGTCACCCCTTAGTCTCCTCTTCTCCCAGCTTAAGAGACCCAGCTCCCTCAGGCTTTCCTCAGCAGGGAGATGTTCCACTCCCTTCATCATTTCTGTGCTGGGCTCTCTCCAGTAGCTCTGTGTGTCTTGCTTGGTCTCTTCTATTGGACTAACTACCATGAGAAGAAAACAGCTGCGCTATTTTGTTGCCTGCAAACAACATCCTGCAGACACATCGTGATATTTGTAAATAGCAAGGTAGGATGAGGAGGTTCAGTAGTGCTGGTTTCCCAAACTCATCCATCCCAGCCCACCCGTATTCTACCTGGGAACAGCGCTGACTTCTGCTGGCACCACAGAGCACAGCTGCTATTGTTTCTGTGCTGGAACTGTCACAAATATGTCACAAAATATGGAGTTTGTCCATATGCTTGGAATTCAGTCAGATTTGCTTAAAAAAAGAGATAAAAACTGGCAAGCGAGCAAAGATTAAAATATTGTTACTCTGAAAGAGCTCCAGGGCTGTTCAGCACCACACTGCACACACTGCAGCTTCTGAGAGTGAGCTCAGGCTAAGAGTAGCCACAGGTTTGTGCTTGGATGTCAGCAGTGAGCCCAAACTGTGCCCTGACAGTGAAACCAGCAGTGATCCTGGACAGTGGCATCTTGGGGTGGGTGTGCAGTGTCTCTGGCAATCAGGCTAGTTACAAAAGCCCACAGAGGTGGAGCTTCTGGCCTTTCGTAGATTCATTTTTAGATTCTTACGGTGTTACCTAACCCTGTCAGCTACAGTGAAAAACACAGCTCAACGTGAAGGCAGTGAGCCTTGCTGACACTTCACTGGAGTAGCCCAACAAGAGCAGTAAGGGACCATGTGCTGGATCTCAGAAAGCTTGAGGATTTAGCTCCAGCTTGTTGCATCAACAGGCTGATGCTCAGGAGATTTCACAAACCAAAGGGAAGAAAGGAAAATCTGCACCTTTCACTTGACTATTGTACCCCAGTGTAGGCATTAAGAGAATGCATATCAGGTTGTCTTCAGGAAGAAGTTCTTTAATCTAAGGTTTGTGGGTTGCTGGAACAGGTTGCCTAGGGAGGTGGTGGAGACCCCATCCCACGAGCCATTCAAGGTCAGGCTGGCTGGGGGTCTGGCCTGGTGAGTGATCGCCCTGCTTGTTGTAGGAAGATTGGACTACATGATCTTTGGAGGTCCCTTCCAACCCTATGATTCTATGACTGATCTAGGTCAATGCATAAAGCGAAATGTCAATGTGGGGAAAACAGCCAAAAGAAGGAACTTCTTCCCAGTGAGGGTGACAGAGCCCTGGAAGGGGCTGCCCAGGGGTGTTGAGAAGTCTCCTTCTCTGGAGACGTTTCAAACCCTCCTGGCCATGTTCCTGTGTGACTGGATATAGGGGATCCTGCTGTGGTGGGGAGATTGGATTGGATGATCTTTCGAGGTCCCCTCCAATCCCTAATGTGCTGGGATTCTGTGAGAGTTTTTCACACCACTCCTGTCACCCTCCAGACATACAAGAACATCACAGTCATTGCCATTCAGTTCCTCAACCAAGAAAACGACATTCCTTCTTCAGATAACCTGGAACATCACTGGCCAACAGTAGTATATCATCTACTAAATTCTGTCCAGGTTTGGAAAGAGAAAGAAGATCCAGAGCCAACTAATGAAAGTATTGTCAGCATTCTCCTTGGGTTCATGGCCTTTACCGAATCAGCTGCTAAATCTCTGGATTTGCTGGGCTTCTGAAAGGCTCTGTGCCCTTCAGCTGCGAGATGCGATGACTTTCCTTTCTGGGACTATGGGCACTGTTGCTTCTCAGTTCCTAAACCAGAGATGAATCAAGAAGATGGGTTAACCTGTGCTTCAGGTGTGGATGAAGTATTTGTATGATGTGATGCAGCCAATTATTATGTTCACCTAACAAAACTGCTGGCAACCAAGTGCTGCTGCTGTAAAGCCACAACCTACTGCAGCAAGTTCCAGTCCCATTGCCCTCAACTGCTCTCAGATTTCACTCTGTCACCAAGGCACACTGAACCTCAAGTGATTGACCCACTGGGACATGGGTCTCCACTTAATCCAAACTCAACCCTGCTGGCAACCCAAAACAAAACCCTGGACACTAAACAAATGACTCGTTGGACCCAGTACGTGGGTACTTCACGCACCTTTGCAATTACACGTCTCTTACCTCTTTCTGGTGATACTTTATTGCTACCTTTAGTTTTGCCAAGTCATGACATTTTTGGGGATCCAGCTCTTCACTTTGATCATCTCTGTGGTTGAGAATGATCTCTAGTTCTCGGGAACTCCGTGCTTGATCCAAAAGGTCCTTAGCAAAACGCTTGCACTGCTGTGAAAGCTCTTCATATTCAGCCTTGAACTCATTTTCCACTTTGCTGAGCTCCTTCAGCTCCCAGCCCAGTCGGAAGGCCGTCAAGATGGGGTCCTCACTTGATAAGGCAATCAATGAAGGGCTGGCTAAGGCTTTGTAGATGTTCAGCCTTGACCTGGAGTGCCTCAGGCTGTCCACCTCTGAACTGGAGACACACTCCACACAGTTGCATCTGATCTGGTGTGGGCGTGGAATCGTTACCCGTCTTTGGACAAGCAGTTTGATGATTTCATAGTTGTTGGTGTGAGCCGCCAGCATTATTGGGGTGATATCTGGAGTGAATTCTGAAAACTGGGTGTCCATCATCAAGGTTGGAACCTACATGAAGGGATAAACCAAAGTCATATTTCTTGAGGAACAGCAGAAATCAGATGGCACTTGATACTTTTGAAGGGATGCTGTAACTACTCAGAGGATTTACCACTCTCTCTGTCCTTTAAATTCTATGTGCGTGCGCACACATACACATACACACACACACACACACACACACACACAGGGATTCAGGAAATTGCCCCTGATTTCCTGGTTTTTTTCCTGTCTGCCCTGTGAGCAGGAACCTGTGATTGTTCAATTCCCAGTCTGGTGTGCAAAGCCACTCACATTCCCGTCTTTACACATCAACCTGTTCTGAAGTGGCTGTTGGTTCCTATACCAACCCCCCAACTTTCGTAGGAAAAAAGGAGGTCAAAAGGCCCAGGTAATTTCACAAAAAGAAACTGAAGTCTAGAAAAGAGTGAAAACCAAACAGATTTCTGTAACTGTCATTATTTAGAATCACAGAGTCATTCAGGTTGGAAAAGACCCCTTGGATCATTGAGTCCAACAACCAACTCTGCTCCACAAGGTCATCCCTAAACCAGATCCCTCAACACTACATCTAAGCCACTTTTGAACACATCCAGGGATGTATTCACCTGGGCAGCGCATCCCAGTGTCTAACCACTCTCTCCGGGAAGAATTTTACCTGATGTCCAGTCTAAACCTCCCTTGTTGGAGCTGGAAGCCCTTCCCTCTGCTTCTGTCGCTAATTCCCTGTGAGAAGAGCCCAGCACCAATGTCTCTACAGTGTCCTTTCAGACAGTTGTAGAAAGCAATGAGGTCTCCCCTCAGCCTCCACTTCCCCAATCCTTTCAATCTCTCCTCATCAGATTATATCTCCAGGCCCTTCCCCAGCTTCGTTGCCCTCCCCTCCTCTGAGTTGGAGGGCAGAAGGGCTCTGCAGCGGGACCTTGACCGCCTGGACAGATGGGCAGAGTCCAACGGGATGGCGTTCAATAAGTCCAAGTGCCGGGTGCTGCACTTTGGCCACAACAATCCCATGCAGAGCTACAGGCTGGGGTCGGAGTGGCTGGAGAGCAGCCAAACAGAAAGGGACCTGGGGGTGCTGATTGATACCCGCCTGAACATGAGCCAGCAGTGTGCCCAGGTGGCCAAGAGGGCCAATGGCATCCTGGCCTGCATCAGGAATGGTGTGGCCAGCAGGAGCAGGGAGGTCATTCTGCCCCTGTACTCTGCACTGGTTAGGCCGCACCTTGAGTACTGTGTCCAGTTCTGGGCCCCTCAGTTTAGGAAGGACATTGAGGTGCTTGAGCGTGTCCAGAGAAGGGCAACGAGGCTGGTGAGGGGCCTTGAGCACAAGCCCTATGAGGAGAGGCTGAGGGAGCTGGGATTGTTTAGCCTTGAGAAGAGGAGGCTCAGGGGAGACCTTATTGCTGTCTACAACTACCTGAGGGGTGGTTGTGGCCAGGAGGAGGTTGCTCTCTTCTCTCAGGCAGCCAGCACCAGAACAAGAGGACACAGCCTCAAGCTGCGCCAGGGGAAATTTAGGCTTGAGGTGAGGAGAAAATTCTTCACCGAGAGAGTCATTGGCCACTGGAATGGCCTGCCCAGGGAGGTGGTGGAGTCGCCAACTCTGGAGCTGTTCAAGGCACGATTGGACGTGGCACTTGGTGCCATGGTCTAGCCTTGAGCTCTGTGTTGACAGGTTGGACTTGATGATCTATGAGGTCTCTTCCAACCTTGATAATACTGTGTGATACTGTGTGATACTGTGCACTTGCTAATTTACATTCTCTGTCTGCAGTAACAGGCCACGAACCTGCTTGTAGCAAACTCCACACAAACCAGACCAAACACTCAGTCTGCAGAGGAGAAAAGCTTTCGCTCACCTTTTCCCTACAGCTTTTATTTGGAAATACTTTTCCGAGGAAGGATCCGTTATATAACTGCCCTCAGAAGAGATGTGGGGCTCTCTTTTATTAATTTATTTTTTGGGGGAAACGGCTTTGAAAAAATTGAAATGTAAAATTAATGAGCCATGGTCCACTACAAATAAAACTCTCCGGGGTGTGCATTATTCAGCTGCTGCTGCACTTCTCAAAAGATGAGCTTAATGCACACCCTGTTGTGTCTTATTACTATATGCAGAGTGCAAAATTAGACAAGAATGCTCTCACATCCCAGGCACACAGTGTGTTTCCATTTGCAGAACAGGCAGCCCTCTTTGTTGTGTGTTAATCATTACTCAGGCACACTGTACTTGGTGTGCCCACCGCTCCTGCCCCAGATGTTGGTGTCTCCCTGCTGGGGGGGGGGGGCGATGGCTGGTTTGGGGGAGCTGGAGCTCTGCTTCCCCTTGCAAACATCAAAGGCATTTCAGAGAAACAACTATGAGAGGCTCCTCATGGTAGGAAACGTTACTCAGGCTGTAAAAAGCTGAAAGTAAACTGAGGTGGCTGAATCGCCATCCCTGGATGTGTTTCAGAGTCGTGGAGATTTGGAGCTTAGGCATGGGGTTTTGCAGTGGCCTTGGGACAGCTAGGTTAGTGGTTGGACTCGGTGAGCTTAAAGGTCTTTTCCAATGTAAATGATTCTGTGATTCTATGATAAAGTAGTATGAGGAAACTGAAAGGGTGATCAAACATTGGCACAGACTGCCCAGAGCAGTGGTGGAGGCCCCATTCCTGCAGGTATTTAAACAGTGGGTGGATCTGGTGCTTAGGGACATGGTGTAGCGGTGAGCTTGCTGTGTTGGATCAAAGGTTGGACTTGATGAACATTGGGGATTGGAAGGGACCTTGACAGATCATCCAATCCCCCTGCCACAGCAGTATCCCCTAGATCCAGTTGCACAGGAACATGGCCAGGCGGGTTTTAAACATCTCCAGAGAAGGAGACTCCACAACTACGCCACGCAGCCCCTTCCAGGGCTCTGTCACCTTCACTGGGAAGAAGTTCCTTCTCGTATTCACGTGGAACCTCCTATGTTCCAGCTGACACCCACTGATCTTGAAGATCTCTTCTAACCAAAGCCATTCTGTGATTCTGTGTGGTTAGAAATCCTTCTGTATGAAATACCCAAGCCTGGTTATGAGATAGTGAACCACTAACCGCTGAACCAGAGTTTCCTGGGAGTTAAGTGCCTCCACAGCCCTACAGAGCTAAAGACCCCTGGGCTGCAGCTGATTGACAAACATCACCACAACCCAGCTGAGAGCAGGACAGAACATGTTCACAACACACAGTGTTGTCCCAAAGGTCAGCGCTACACCAAGATGCTGTGTCAGGTACTGCAGCAGAGTTCCCTGGGTGATGAGAGGTGTTTTGGGGAAGAACCAAGTCATGGCACAGGAAGAGTCAAATCACAGACAGGATGCAGATGGGCACATGTAAAGACTTTTGCTAACGAGGATGATCGTTAGCAGGGGCAGCCAGGAGGAAGCCTATAAATATAGGTCCTAGGGAGGAAAGGCGTGTGTTGAGGATCTGCTGTGGGTCCTGCAAGGTGGGATACGAGTATTTTAGGATAACTTAGCAAGAAGCAGCTATCTTTGTAAGGTCTTTGACTTTCTTTTGCTTTGCTTAGCTCAGTTAGGTACTTTGTGAAATGTCAAGAGAAAGGTGTGGGTTTTCCTTTCTTTTCTCTCTTAAAGCATTTCTTAGACCCTCGACACCTGAATAATTGCATTTATCTTTCTTCCCCTCCTTTTGCAGTCAGTGCCTGGCTGTTGTATTCAGAGTCTCTGCCTCAAAGGAAGACAAACACGTTCCAACTCTATCACTCCTATTACTGTCAGGTTTAATCTTGTTTACCTGTATGGAAGTTATTGTACCCAGGGCTGTGAAGAGGATTTCCAGTGTTACACAGATGAGGTAGTCATGTTGCTCAGAATATGAAATGGGCACTTGCAGACAAGGCAGTAATGTTCCAGCTGGGGATGGTGCCAGTTGTGGCTGCTCCTGAAGCTTTTCTCATCTAGGGTGCATTTAGGGCTCTCAAAATGGTTGTCCCAAGGTTTGGGACCAAATTAAAGTGTTTATCAAGTCATCTCCCATCTCTCACTCTGGCTCAGAAATGGAGCACAGCCTGGCTGGGTCTCAGGCAGGTGTGATGAGGAAGGTAAGTTCTCCTGAGCAATATGCAGTACTTTTAGCTAAGGGAGAAGCAGTGAAATGGTGGTGCAGAGACAGAGAGGCTCCCTGGGGTCTGGGAGCAGATCAGTGTCACAGGAGCTGAAGCCTGTTTCTAATTGCCTGGAGAATCAATCTGATGAGGAGAGATCGAGAGCTGGGGCTGTTTAGTTTGAGGAAAAGGAGGCTGAGGGAAGACCTCATTGCTCTCTACAACTATCTGAAAGGACTCTGTAGAGACATTGGTGCTGGGCTCTTCTCACAGGGAATTAGCGACAGAAGCAGAGGGAAGGGCTTCCAGCTCCAACAAGGGAGGTTTGGATTAGACATAAGGAAAAAAATCTTCATGAAGAGAGTGGTCAGGCCCTGGGATGCGCTGCCCAGGATGGGGGTTGAGTCCCCATCCCTGGATGTGTTCAAAAGTGGTTTAGATGTAGTGTTGAGGGATCTGGCTTAGGGGTGACCTTGTAGAGTAGGGTTGAATCCCAAGGGTCTTTTCCAACCTGAAAGATTCCATGATTCTGTAATTACAGGTGAGAAACAGACCAAAGCTCAGAGCAGGGATAGTAGAAAGGGTGACTGCTCTGGCCTCTCTTTTCCATGCCTGGCTGATCTGAAGACTGTGCACTGGTGAAAGTTGCATGGCTAGCGAGGAGTGCCTTTGTTGTCCTCTTGCACAGTGCTTTGATAACAGCATCTTGTTTCAAAGCTGGGGCCACGTGATGCCAGTCTTTGCTCATGAGGCTCTGTTGAGATGTGCTGTCACTGGAGGGGCAGCAGAGATTACAGCAGTGTGCTGTAATTGCTGATGTTCCTCCTCCTGCACTGCTCCAACAGGCTGAGTTCATGTTTAGATCAGCTTCTTCCGTGTCTTGGGTTAACTTACAGTGATGGAAGCAGAAGAGGAATAAATTACTCTACCCCAAGGGCTCAGCTAAGCTCTTCCAAGGTTACTTTAATTAAGTGACCTGAATAACAAATTCTTTTCCATTAACCTCATCACCTGACACAAGCTGTTAAGCAGAGTCCTGCAGAATCTTATTGCCACTCCTTGGCTAGGAGCATGTGCCATGGCTGTATTTTGTCTTGGTAACGGTTGCTTAGAACATTAATGTTTACCATTATCAAGTGACCAAATGCTCATTATCATCTGGCTCCACTTAATCCTCATAAAGGTAGGTAGAGCTGCTACCCCTGTACTGCTGCTTCTCAGAAAGATACTGCAGTGAGTAAAAAATCTCCTTTATTTAAGAAGACACAGTGGGGAGAAACCAGCTTAATTCATTAGAAGAGAAGAAACTGGAGGATTAGCTCACATAAAAAGTCCTGTTCTTATAGATAAGCTCTCCTCTGAAGAGAAAAACAAGTTTTCTAGTAAATAGTGCACTGCTGGAAGGAACGTCTGGGTGTGATGAGCAGGAATTTCTGCTACAGTGAAAGAGGAGCAGAACTGCAGAGAGAAGGAAAAAACCAACCTGGCACTGAAGCCCCTATGGTGGCATCGTATGTCTTCTAGGAGTTTTGCTTTAGTCTTGTATCGGAGTGTCCCTGGAGCACGTCCTCTGGTTTAGAGCTATGTAGAAGCAGCTCAAGTGCTGCTCAGCAGTGTGAACCAAAGTGCAGGACGTGTGCAGGTGGAGGAGATGCAGCTCAAAAGAGTGTTCTGCCACCAAATTTAGGCTTTTACAGGCCACGGAAGCTAAAACCCAGGTCTGAACACCAGAAGATTTCAAAGCAAGCTCCGAGTGATTCTAAAGCATCTGTCATCTCTCTGTGCATATAAAAAAGGACAACTGGGTGAAAAAGAGCTGTTCTGCAGCAAAGGCACTTGCCAGTCAACTCTGATGAGAGACTGGCTCTGTCTAATGACTGTTTGGGGGTGAATTTCTGTTTCTATTTCTTTCTTTTGCTTTTCCATCCCCTATATTGACAGTCCTTGATCTCGGTGATCCTCCTTTGGCAGGATTGGACCTTTTGGATCTTTCCAAAGAGATCTTTTCTTTCGAGATCCCTTCCAATCCCTAATGCTTCTGTGATGATTCTATGGTCTGGTAACCCTGCCGGACATCAGTCTCCCTTCATTTTCAGGTGTCTCCAGTTTATTCACCTTTACTGGTGCTCCGCAGGTAGCCACACACCTCAACTGAAAGTTTCTAGAAGGTAAAGCAGAGCCTAACTACACAGTCCCTGATTTTCTTAGTTGTGTTAATCTCTAGATGTAAGACGCTTGGGGCTTTTGCTCTCAGTCTTTGCATCTAAATCACAGAACATTAGAGATTGGAAGAGACCTTGAAAGATCATAGAATCATAGAATACAGAATCATAGAATCATCATGGCTGGAAAGGACCTCCAGGGTCATCTAGTCCAACCTTTTCTCCCAGTATCTAACCGCTAGACCATATCCCCAAGCGCTGCATCCACTTGTTCCTTAAACACCTCCAGGGATGGTGACATCACCAGCATCTAAACACCCTCGCAGTAAAGAATTTCCTTCTAACATCCAGTCTAAACCTCCCCTGATGCAACTTGAGGCTATTTCCCCTCATCCTATCATCACCAATTTGAGAGAAGAGACCAACACCAGCCTTGCTACAACCTCCTTTAAGGTAGTTGTAGAGGGCAATAAGGTCCCCTCTCAGACTCTCTTCTGCAGACTAAACAACCCCAGCTCCCTCAGCCTCTCCTTATAGGGCATTTCTTCCAGCCCATTCATCAACTTGGTTGCCCTTCTATGGACTCGTTCCAGCACCTCAGTTTCCTGCCTGTACTGTGGTGACCAAAACTGGACACAGTACTCGAGGTGCGGTCTCACAAGTNAATGCCTGACTGAAGTCCAGGGAGACAACATCCACCGCTTTTCCCTCATCCACTAGGCGGGTCACCTGATCATAGAAGGAGATCAGGTTGGTTAAACAGGACTTGCCCTTCATGAACCCATTCTGGCTGGGCCTGATCCCCCCGTTGTCCTGCACTTGCCGATTGATCACTCTCAAGATGAACTGTTCCATGACCTTCCCTGGTACTGAGGTTGGGCTGAAGGTCTGTAGTTCCTCGGATCATCCTTCCTGCCCTTCTTGTAGATGGGTGTCACACTGGCAAGTCTCCAGTCATCTGGGACCTCCCCTGTTGACCAGGATTGCTGATATATGATGGAGAGAGGCTTGGCAAGTTCCTTCGCCAGCTCCCTCAGCACTCTTGGGTGGATCCCATCTTGGGTGGCTCCATAGACTTGTGAGCATCATCAAGTCCCATCCCTCTGCCGCAGCAGGATCCCCTAGATCAGTCTCACAGGAACATGACCAGGCAGGCTTTAAACATCCCCAGTGAAGGAGACTCCACAACCCCCCTGGGCAGTCCCTTCCAGGGCTCTGGCACCCTCACCAGGAAGAAGCTCCATCTCACATTGATGTGGAACCTCCTCTGTTCCAGCTCACACCCGCTGCCCCTTGTCCTATCACTGAGTGCCGCTGAGCAGAGTTTGGCTCCATTCTCCTGACACCTACCCTTCACATATTGATCAACATTCACTGGGTCACCCCTCAGTCTCCTTTTTTCCAAGCTCAAGAGACCCAGCTCCCTCAGCCTTTCCTCAGCAAGGAAATGCTCCCCTCCCTCCATGATTTCTGCGGCTTTGTGCTGGGCTCTCTCCAGCAGCTCTGTGTCCTTCTGGAACTGAGTATGTGCATCCTCTATGCATTTGGGAATGCCACCACTTTTGTCTGAAGTTCATCCCACTTTTGCTTGTTACAGGTGGAATTGCTCCATTTCCAAGCCATCTCCATTCCATAAACCAGCACCTGCTCCAGTGTCACAAACAGTAAGTAAAACCACGATACACTCTAAATGCGTGACTCTGCACTGCTTTCTATTTGTGTACCTTTTTGGTTCAACCGTATGTTGTTGATTTTCTGATTGCCAAAACAGTGTTTCACTCAACAAAACAGACTCATGCAACCTCAGTAGGAATCTTCAAGGTACCACTTAGAGCTTGGGTGATGCTCCAATCACGGGTTTCCTATTTCTGCTTTGGTTTCCTGCATGCAGCCCTATGGGAGAAGTGCGTTGGCCATCAGCAAGTGGTAACATGCACCGCCAATTCCTGTCATTCTAAGGAGAAGATTGTGTGCTTCATCAGTTTAGCGCGAGGCTCAGCGGTCAAGAAGAGCTGTAGCAGCGAGTGTGATTTGGTTGGGAATTGCAGTCCTGTGGTACTTGTAGCTGCAGCTCTATAAATAGAGTATGAGAGACAGAGTCGATGTTGCTAGACTACAGATCAGCCATGTTACCAGAAACAGGGTCTTGGGGAATAAAACCAAACAACAAACCTCAACATCCTGTGAGTGGCATGAGCCACTGAATCCTGCTCCTTGCCTGAACCCATAAACAAATCCTTTCAGTGTCAGAACCCTGTGGGCATTTCTTTCCTTATCTGGGACGCTGGAAGAACGCTCTGTGCTTCTCTACATTCAAGCCTTCCTTTTGGGTGATGCAGTGGCGCAGGCTTCAGTAACTGAATATCTTAATCAGAGATGCCTTGAGAGGCATCTTGTGTTAGCAGGATGACAGTATCTATATTAATAGCGAGGTTGTTCTTTCTCCAAAGAGCAACTCATTCACTGAAATGATGTGATTTGGTTAATGAAATTCAACGAACACCACCAGCTGTAATGTACGTTAAGGGCTTTTGTACTGGTTATGAACAGGTTCCTCACTGGCACAAAGTGCACGAGGCTGCAAATGGTCGTTGGGGCAAGCTCTGCTGTTGTTCTTGAAGTATCTGAGGGATTTCAGTACAACTGTCCCAGCTGAAGGAAAGGCTCATTCTGTTCTAAAATCTGCTGTAAAGTCAGACTCTCTGTCCTTCACAGTGATACTAATTCTCCCCATTTTGCAGTACCTTTTAGTGCTTTGCAGCAAGCCAAATGCTGTCACAAAGTTATCAGATGGTAAATATTACTGCTGAAATAGGTATCACATCCGGAGTATTGTGTCCAGTTCTGGGCCCCTCAGTTGAAGAAGGACATAGAGCTGCTGGAGGGAGTCCAGCACAGAGCCACAAAGATGGTGAAGGAAGTCGAACACCTCGCTTATGAGGAAAGGCTGAGAGAGCTGGGTCTCTTGAGCTTGGAAAAAAGGAGACTGATGGGTGACCTCAATAACGTATATAAACATGTGAGAGGTGGGTGTCAGGAGGATGGAGCCATGCTCTTCTCAATGTCATCTGGTGATAGGCCAAGGAGAAATGGGTGCAAGCTGGAACATAGGAGGTTCTGTATAAATATAAGAAGGAACCTCTTCACAGTGAAGGTAATGGAGCATTGGAACTGGCTGCCCAGGGGGGTTGTGGAGTCTCCTTCTCTGCAGACATTTCAAATCTGCCTGGCCATGTTCCTATGTGACTTGGTCTAGGTGATCCTGCTGTGGCAGGGGGATTGGGCTAGATGATCTTTCGAGGCCCCTTCCAATCCCTAATGTTCTGTGATTCTGTATCTTTGGAGATAAAATAGTATCGCCACTGAAATAATGATAGTACATTGCCGGTATCGTCCAACTTTTTTTCTCTGCAACCAGTGAACAGAAGCAGAAGACAGGTATATCTGCTCTAGATTCTCCAAGCTTTAATTTGGCTTCTTACCATGTGTCTAAAAACAGAGGTAGACCCAAGGGATGAGTTTTTCAAGCTAAACAGAAACCTACTGCATCTGACAGTGGCAGAACTGCATCAGAGCCTGTCATGCTCAGCCATGTGTTTAGGAGATGCAGCGCAGCTGGGGAGATTGTCAGAAGATGTCACCGTTCGGGGCTGATGCAACGTAATCACTTCCCCTTTATTGGGGGATTAAAGAAGAGGGATCTGGAGAGCAGCTTTGTGAAGGGCAGGATTTTTGTACACATGCATGCAAATGGCTCGTGGCAATCTACTGCAGACCAGAAACAGAGGAGGCAGAGGGGTCTCTCCTCTAAGCCGCTCTCCCTTTCTGATGCAGATGCAGGAAATAAGAAAAGGCATTTGATGATGAAATGAAGAGTGCAGGTAGCATGGAGTTTATTCTCCCAGGTCACGTTGTTAGTTAACTTGTCTTTCAACTTCTTGTGTGCAAATGAGTTGCAGTCCTGAGGTCTCCTCTGCTCTGGATTCCCATGTTTTGCTCCAGCTAAGGTCTGAATCCAGCAGAAAGAGGGGCTACAGGTTCACAGAAGTAAGACCAATGCTGTGCTGAAAGCAATTGCACCCTCTCCTGGTTATGACTCCTCATCTGTGTCAGAACGGGTGAGAAGTTCATGTAGTCATAGCTTGTGTTCAGTCATGTTGTCTCTACGTTATGACCAACCATCAAGTGGATCTTGGCTTTACCAGGTGCTTACATCACTGGGGGTCGGCTGAATGAAGACGCTCAGTACAAACAAAAAAAAGAAACAAGCTCAAGGCTGTTACAATTCAGCACATTAATGAAGCTGCTAAAGCAGCGTAAGTGACATGAGAACCTGGCTCAGAGCACATTAGGAACATAGCATGGCCTTGCAGAGATGCAGAGGTTCCCAAAGACCCTCTAATATATTCTAATCCCGTTCAGCAGGTCCTGGACAGGCTGCAGAGCTGGTCAGAGAGAATTTTAGTGAACTATAGCAAGGACAAGCGTAGAGTCTGGCATCTGGGCAAGAACAACCCCAGGAACAAGTATAGGTTGGGGACTGACCTGTTGGAGAGCAACAGAGGAGAAAGGGACCTGGGGGGCTGGTGGCTAGTAGGATGGCCAGGAGCCAGCAATGGGCCCTGGTGGCCAAGAAGACCAGTGGCATCCTGGGGTGGATCAGAAGGCAGGTGGTTAGTAGATGGAGAGACAGGTTCTCCTCCCTCTCTACTCTGTCCTGGTGAGACCACATCTGGAATCCTGTGTCCACTTGCGGGCCACTCAGTTCCAGAAGGACACAGAGCTGCTGGAGAGAGCCCAGCACAAAGCCACAGAGAGAATGAAGGGGGTAGAACATCTTCCTGCTGAGGAAAGGCTGAGGGAGCTGGGTCTCTTTAGCTTGGAAAAAAGGAGCTTCAGGGGTGACTCCACGAATGTTGATCAATATGGAAAGGGTGGATGTCACAAGGATGGAGCCAGGCTCTGTTCAGGGGCACCCAGTGATAGGACAAAGGGCAGTGAGTGTGAGCTGGAACAGAGGAGGTTCCACATCAACCTGAGAAAGAACTTCTTCCCAGTGAGGATGATGAAGCCCTGGCAGGGGCTGCCCAGGGGGGTTGTGCAGTCTCTTTCTCTGGAGACATTTCAAACCCTCCTGACCATGTTGCTGTGCAACTGCATCTAGGGAATCCTGCTGGATCTAGCTGATTGGACTGGATGATCTTTTCAGGTCCCCTCCAGTCCCTAATGTTCTGGCATTCTGTTCTGACCTTTCTTCATGATCACTTTGTCACTCTCTGATGGGAACAGCTGTTTGAGGTACAAATAAAGACTAAATTAATGTTTAATGTGGTTATAAGTTTGGAAATGGGTTTTGTTATAGAGCTCATTTAAACTAGTTTTCTAGATTTCCTAACAACAGTAAGGGCCTTGGAATGTTGCTGCAACATTTGTCATTTTACATGTAAGCGTTCCCCGACCCTGAGAAACAATGACAGTTCATGCGTAGCTGAAAATTGCAGGCTCTGTCATCAAGGGTTTTTGTTCATCATGGCTGCTGCTCGTTATCATATTTTCCAGGATTTATTCTGGGTGGGAAAGAGTTGTCCAGCTTTTTACTTCATTGTATGTGGTCTGTGTATTTCCTATTCTTAGTGTTAACAAGGCAGAGAAGTGCTAATGCAGGCTAATAGGGCTACAAATAACATGGTTTTGTGTCATCTTTGTACATAAAATGTCCCCATTTCCTATAATTTACTGCTGTGTGTGGAGGAGAGCTGTGTCATTAAGTTTAGATGAGGTAATACGTTGCTAAAAGGGCTTGGAAAGGGGTTGAGGGGGGCCTTTGCTGGGAGAGGTTCCTGTTCAATCACATTCCTTTAAGAGAAAAAGGAAATAATTGGATTCGATCTCAAGGCAGCGTCAAGGAGAGGAGTGACTGCATCTGGTGCCAACTCAACGCTGCCTGATGATGCACAAAACACAACTTGATGCTCACAGACTACGAGGCCTTGTTTCTCCTTGTTTTGAACAGTAAGCTGGGCTTTTGGCATCGTTCTCACACAATGCCAGACAACATTGGAGCTTCCCGAAAGACCCCAAAGTTTGTGATGGCAAAGAAGTTTCAGTCTAGAGAGGTGGTGGGGTCTGTGTAGGAACAAAATCTGTGTGGTTGTCACCTACCCTTACCACCCTGGGGCAGTGAGTTCCTTCTGTTATTTCTAGCGGTAGGTAGCTTGAACCCTCTCACTAATGATATGTTCCTCATGCTTCAGAGACCCCCTCAAACTCATCATCTGTCTGCCTGAAGAGTATTTTAAGTGGAGCACACGAGCCCCCTCACACTGGCTTGAATTAAGTACCGCTGGTCCATGTGATCCTGAGCGTTTTAGAATCATAGAATCATAGAATCATTATGGATTGGAAGGACCTCGAAAGATCATCTAGTCCAATCCACCTGCAACAGCAGGATCACCTAAACCAAGTCACACAGGAACCCGTCCAGTCGGGTCTCGAATATCTCCAGTGAGGGAGACTCCACAACCCCCCTGGGCAGCCTGTTCCAGTGCTCCGTCACCCTCACCGTGAAGAAGTTCCTTCTCAGG
>VXBP01006188.1:77403-91198 GCA_013400115.1 Rhinopomastus cyanomelas | reverse complement strand
TTGCCTCAACCTCCTCTGCAGTCTGGGGTCTAATGTCAAGACAACCCCTAGAAGTATAGACAGAGGCAAAGAAAGTGTTAAGTATCTCTGCCTTCTCTGCATCCTCTGTCTCCAGGGTACCCACCTCATTCTGCAGGGGGCCTACGTTTCTTCTAGTTTTACTTTTACTTGCTATATATTTGAAGAAGCTCTTTTTGTTGCCTTTGACCTCTCTTGCAAGGTTTAATTCCAAGGAGGCCTTGGCTTTTCTAGTTGCATCCCTACATTCCCTCACCAGAGCCTTATAATCACCCCAAGTGGCCAGACTTGAGCGCTTTCCCAACATGTTCTCCCAAGGCAAGGACAGAGCATAGACCTTCAATTACAACATCCCCTGGCTGTAACAACACGGGAATGAGTAGGGGGACTGTTGTTCTCAGTTAATGCCTTTTTGATTCACCCCACTGCCTTGTTGCCACCACGGACTGCCCATCACAGCCATAAAGAAGGCATAAAGGTGCCATTCGACTTCACAAACCCAAGCACAGCTCTACTTAACACCCAGAGGAGGACTATGGAACTCCTACTAAACCTTCCTGCAGTTCTTTATAGGTCCCAGGGCTTCAAATTACAGGCTCCTCTGAAATGTGTTCAATTTCTCCATGCGGAGGTGAGTAAACCAGTCCCATTCATGGAAGCTGGGTAGGTAATGTAATATTTGCATTTCTTCAACCTAACACCTTAATCAATAGATCTAGAGAGAGACCAAAAATTTCCTGGTGTAGGAACACAACAGCATTTTCTTGTCCATGGACAGGCCGTGAGCTCTAGCCCCAAGGCTACTCATCAGGTCTATGTGACCAAGGTTCTTCCTTTCACCTCGCACCTTCGCCTTGCAGATTTAAGATTATATGGGGAGGAAGGAAGTGGGGAGGGAGGAAAGAAATTCCCAGTTAAATGTAATCATTAACTGGAGTAGTCTTTGATTTCTCTGTTGTTTAGTTTAATTAGATGGAATTCATTTCGGAGGCAGCCGCCAATGTCAAAGGCATGTTAACTATAGCTGTGAATTATTACTGCATCAATAAAAATAATGAAAAGCTTGGATCCTAGCAGAGCCATTAGGCTTTGGAGCAGTAACAGCTAGTTTTCTGTTTTCAGACACAATCTTTCTTCCTTATTGTGCCTTTCAAATATTTTCATACTGAGAACTTGAGGCCAGCTTTTCTCAACTCTTTCTGTTCTTCAGAACCTGCTCTTGCTCAGAGTGGATCTAAGCAGGTTCAGCCTTCCCTCTTCACTTCGGGCCTCTCACATAAATGTGAAAATGGCCGGTGCATTACACCAAAGGGTGCTGCTTCTAGCCAGCCCGTTACCCTTTCTGCCACAAGAACTCGATGAGAGCAGATCACTCCTACAGACATCCTTGGTACAGCTGACCAGGTTTCTGGCAGCAACACCTTCCTCAATCAGCTCAATGGACACAGATACTGCTGGTTATGCCATGGGAAACACTGCAGATCCACCCATCAGAAAGTTACAGGTTGGAAGGGACCTCGAAAGACCATCTAAGTCCAACCCCACTGTGGGAGCAGTGTCAGTCAACAGCACCTGGTGTACCCAGACTGTCTCCCATCCAAGTACAAACCAGGCCTGATCCTGCTTAGCTAATCCAACATTCCACCTCTGTGTCTCTTCATCCCTCCAGACTCTGGGTGTGCTCTGATCGCTTCACTGTGCTTGGGCTTAGCCAGTTCAGCTGAGGCTCCCCAAGCCTCTCCTTAAGCTTTAAAAGACACATAAACTTTTGACTGAAGGATAGTGTTTCTTGTCACTACAAACCCCAGACCTTCTGGTACCTTTGTGCTCTTTGCACGTGAGACAGCTCCACAGTAACCACTTCAGCCTGGCCACGTGGAACCCCTGTGCTTTTAAACCCTGCCTGCAGGATCTAGCTTTTATGTCACGAGATGTCTGACAATTGATCTGCTTCCTTTGACCTCACAAGTCCCATCAGTGATAGCACAGGGCTGATCACACTTGCAGGTTGTTGGTGCATCTAAGGCGTATCAGCACAGCCACAGAAAACCAGCACTGTTGCTCACAAGAACTAAAATTTGCAGAGGACTCTGCATACAGGACAGCGAGCCCATGCCAGTAGGAAAATTAAAGCGCTTGGTATCAAGAAAGTTACTGAACTTGGGCAAGGACAAATAATTTAATGCAATATACCATTTCTGGGTCATGAAAAACTGTCTCTAGGCTGTTGATCTATGATGTTTGCACAAAAATTAAGGCAGATTTTCACTCATCAGCTCATCTGACAGAGGGGTTTTTGAGGTCATATTAAGTTCTTTCTAATACCATCGAGTGCAGTGACCTTCCAACAGCAGGTATCTGAGGATCAGCAACCAAGACTGAAAACTTCCTTTCCATCCTCTAGGGTTTCTTCTTCCCAATCATACTCTCCTGGGGTTTATTCCTGTAAAGCTGCCTCTTTTGGAGAGCATATGGATCTGTTGAGATCTCATCGATTTGGAAAGCCTTTAGATCATCGAAACAAAGTGAATCAGAGTCATAAATACGGAGATCCCTTTTTCTTTTTCTCCTCATTCTTGAGGAATTGCATTTGTAGTCCCATCTGGGAGGCAGATTAATTCAGAGCCATCTGCCATGAGCAAATTGCTAATTTTGGCAGACACCAGAGCGATGCTAGTACCATCCTTATGTAAACATCTGATGTCAGCTCTCATTGTTGTGAAGGGAACAGCTCCCCGTAAAGGTGCTTATGGCTACACCATGGGCGCGTAGGAATTCAGATGACTGATTACAGCTCCTTCAAGAACAGAAGGAGAGCTCACGGCAGCCAGCACAGACCATGTTGGGTGTGCTGCAAACACTTTGTAGCAAGGCAAAAACTGATCACAGAATGTTCTAGGCTGGAAAGGATCTCTAGAGGTCATCTAGTACATCCTCCCTACACAAGGACAACTCTACCTAGGTCAAGCCACTCAGAGCCACATCAAGCCTGACCTTAAATGACCTCCAGCCATCAGCTCCCTCACATTGAAGAACTTTCTTCCAATATTCACAGAATCACAAAACATTAGGGATTGGAAGGACTCGTTATCTAAACTGGCAGACAGGGACAGGGTGCAGTGTAGTTCCCCTGTTATTCAAGAGGTACTAGTTAGAGACCTGCTGATCCATTTGGATCCCCATAGGTCCATGGGACCAGATGGGATTCACCCCAGAGTGATGAGACAGCTGGCAGATGAGCTTGCTAAACCGCTCTCCATAATTTACCAGAAGTCATGGATCACAGGGGAGGTCCCGGATGATTGGAAGTTGGCAAATGTGACCCCCATAAACAAGAAAGGACGGAAGGATGATCCAGGAAACTACAGACCTGTTAGCCTCAGCTCAGTTCGTGTAAAGTTATGGAACAGATAGTGCTGAGTGCTATCATGCAACATATGCATGACAGCCAAGAGATTAAGCCCAGTCAACACAGATTTAGGAGGGGTAGGTCTTGCTTGACCAACCTGATCTCCTTTTATGATCAAGTAACTCGACTGGTCGATGAGAGGAAGGCTGTGGATGTGGTGTACCTGGATTTCAGTAAAGCATTTGACACAGTCTCCCATGTTATACTCCTGGTGAAGATGACAGCAAGGGGCTTTGACAGGAATATTCTATACTGGGTCAGGAACTGGTTGGATGGACGAGTCCAAAGAGTGGTAGTAAATGGTGTCGCATCTAGTTGGTGACCAGTTACTAGTGGTATCCCCCAAGGGTTGGTGTTGGGTCTGGTCTTGTTCAACATCTTCATCAATGATATTGATGATGGGATGGAGTCCATCATGAGCAAATTTGCAGATGACACCAAGCTCGGAGCTCGTGTTGATCTGTTGGAAGGTAGGAGGGCCCTGCAGAGGGATCTGGACAGACTGGAGAGATGGGCAGACTCCAATAGGATGAGTTTTAACAAGTCTAAGTGTCGGGTTCTGCATTTTGGTTATAACAATCCCAGGCAGAACTATAGGCTGGGAATGGAGTTCTTAGAGAGTTCTCAGGTAGAGAGAGACTTGGACAGCAAACTTAACACAAGTCAGCAGTGTGCCCAGGCGGCCAAGAGGGCCAGTGGCATCCTGGCCTGCATTAAGAATGGCGTGGCCAGCAGGTCAAGGGAGGTTATCCTTCCCCTGTATTTGGCACTGGTTAGACCACACCTGGAGTACTGTGTTCAGTTCTGGGGCCCTCAGTTTAAGAGGGATGTCGAGGTGCTGGAACGAGTCCAAAGAAGGGCAACTCGATTGGTGAAGGGGCTGGAAGATAAGCCCTATGAGGAGAGGCTGAGGGAGCTGGGTTTGTTTAGTCTGGAAAAGAGGAGGCTCGGGGTGATCTTATCGCTGTTTATAACTATCTGAAGGGTGGTTGTAGTCAGGCAGGGGATGGTCTTTTCTCCCTGGCCACTGGAGACAAGACAAGGGGTCATAGTCTTAAGCTCCATTGGGGAAGGTTTAGACTTGACATTAGGAAAAAAATTTTCACTGAAAGAGTGATCCGGTTTTGGAATGGACTGCCCACGGAGGTGGTTGAGTCACCGTCCCTGGAGGTATTCAAGGTTAGGCTGGATGAGGTGCTGAGTGGCATAATCTAGATGTTAGATGTTAGGATTACTGGGTTTATTTGAATTTAGGTTGGACTGGATGATCTTGAAGGTCTTTTCCAACCTTATCATTACTGTGATACTGTGATACTGTGACCTCAAAAGATCACACAGTCCAATCCCCCTTCCACAGCAGGATCCTCTACATCCAGTTGTGCAGAACATATCCAGGTAGGTTTTAAATGTCTCCAGAGAAGGAGACTCCACAACTCCCCTGGGCAGCCCCTTCCAGGGCTCTGTCACCCTCACTAGGAAGAAGCTCCTTCTTACATTGATGCAGAACCACCTACATTCCAGCTCATACCAGCCTAAATCTATCCTTTCCCAGGTGAACCCATTGCTCCTTGTCCTGTCCGTACAAACTACCTTCAAAAGACCATCCCTGCCTTCATGTCAGCCCCCTTCAGGTACTGGAAGGCCAAAAGAAGCATCACCACCCCGATGCCAGATCTACGTGGAAATCTTCTCTTCAGTGGAGAACCAGGACCCTTCATGAGATTCACTGAAAGGGCTGTTAAGAAAATGCCCCTGAAGACCTCATCTGCAGTCAAAGGGAAAACTGGTACTGACAAGGATGTGCTTCAAAATGTCTGGAAATAGTTACTTGTCATCAGTATGTATGAAAATGTGAATTTTCAGAGCACGTCCACAGAAGGGCAATAGGACTTGTGCTCCAGACCCTTCACAAGCCTCGTGAGAAGTGGCTGTTTGTTTAACCTGGAGGAAAGGTGGCTGAGGGGAGACCTTGTTCTTTACTGCTACCTTAAAGGAGTTTGGAGAGAGGAGGGGTTCAGCCTCTTCTCCTTGGTGGAAAGCAATGGAACTAGAGGAAATGGCTGCCAGTTGCTGCTGCCTGTGTACAGGACAGCCCCAGTATATACAGCTTTGCAGTTTAACATCCCTACCCCACAAGATGAGTCTATTAGCTTGAGCCAAAGTCAACACTGCATCCAAGCTTGCTGAATTCAACTTTTTCTAGCCTGGCCCCACTCTTTCCGATGGTTATTCAGCAGTTTGTTGTCTCATTTAAATAACATGACACTCATCATGTGGAAGGCGGCCTGAGTACAGATTGCAGTGCTGAGCAATCTGTACTACAATCCCCTACTCCTCTGCCACCAGGCAGTACAGCATCAGCCTCTTTGCTGTCCTGAAAACACAAACAACAACGATCAAAGCACCGCTCTTGGATTGCTTTTATTTCCTGGAGAACATGTATTCACTGACTACAGATCTCCTTGTGTTACCCACCAGGTCCCAAGAATATTGATTTGGTTTGTTGTTCCGCTTAATATTCATGGGGAAAAACAAGTTATCCTATGACATAAGTGACCAACTAGCATTATGAACCGACTGGACCACACTTGCATGCTGACAGCTATAGTAAGAATACGTTTTAGAGCATGGTGTGTCTTCTCTGAGGAGAAGCTAGCTCTAATCTGAAGAAGAGAATAGGGCCTTTCTAGCCTGGGCTTTGCTCTCTGTTGGTAGTGAAGCACACCAGCATACCTCTATGGTCTTCCAGTGCTGGCTCTTGCACCATGATGACTCTCTCAGAACCCAGAATCTCCCACAGCTGACGGATTCTCTCTAAACAGATGCAGCTTTATTAGCCATACAGTTATTCTGGCTGTAACTGGTGAAAATCAGGGCTGTAAGCTGTCAGGACTGGGCAGAACGGATCTATGGAGAAACATTAAGTTCTTAAAATAGCCTGTGGCCCTTGCTGGGAGGTAAACTGGAAAGGAGACACACGACTGCTCAGCACACTCATCTTTCATGTGCTTTGCAGCAGCCTTTGGAGCAAGGTGGGTCATGCTTCTGGCTTTCACACGCTCCACAGGTAAACAGAGTAATTTCTTCCTCTCCCGAGACACCCCATGCACGCACGGCTGCGGTGTAGGAGAAGCGTGTTGTTATAGTTACTGGCTATGACTTACCCCTACCATTGTCATGGTATTTTCAGTAAATGGCACTCGAGCAGCAGCCCAGAAAAGGTCTGCGGAATAATGACTCCCTGCAATCACTTAATAATAGGACACAAGCATTGAGCTGCCCAGTCTCTCTTCATCCATTTCTCCCCGTTCCTTATATCAAGAATGATACCCTGATTCTCTTGCACAACAAAGGTCACATCTTCTATTTCAATTTATTTATTTCTTTTTTACTTCTGCTGGAAAGGTCATTGTACTGGTGCAAAGCAGAGCCCTTTCCCTCAGGCAGCTCTCAAGAGCCAGGTATAGAACACCTAGGTCACGTTACCTTTCAGAAACTCTGCGGCTGGTGAGTGAAGCTGCTTTGCGGGTCACGTCCCTGAGGGTTTCTACCTTGTTCTACGTGTATCTTCTGCTAGGTGCAGGCACTGTAGCCCCACAAGAGGCTGGCACCTTGCAACCTGTACCATTTTCGGTCAGGACTGTGGTGCGATAATAAGGTTGTGGGAATGAGCCAATGCCCATAAAATGGATTATGCTGAATGATGCTGCTCAGCCGCTTTTGAGATGCAAAGACAACAATTAACTGAGCTGACGTGAGCAGACGCAAATAGGAACAGCTCTTCGTGCCTGGCAGCTAGAGGAACAAGACTTTGCTATAGAGACAAATCATAACCTCGTGAAGGCAGGCAGCAGGAAAATCGGAAACAGGTTTCCACAGACCCCAGACTCAGATGGATGAAGGTGATGCTGGGTCTTTGTCTTTTCCCAGAGTGCAGGAATGACAAACAGCCCCTAGCTGGAAAGAGGCTGCTACATGTGAGTCAAGGAGCTGCTTTCACATGGGTTTGTTCAGGCAAGCTGAACCTGGTCCATATTTCATGAACAGATCATACTAAACCTTACGTACAAGAAGTGCTGTGACACTAGCTCACACATTTCTCAGCCAGATAGAAACTGTTCCATGAAGTGTGAATGTATGTAACCATTCAACCAGAACAGCAGGTTTTCTATAGGGTTTAGAACGTACAAGAAGCTGATAAGAACAAAGCTGGGCTAATCTGATTCATTGTGTGGGGTTCCTTCGGTGAAAGCAATAAGGTTTGGGATTCCCAAAGGACTTTCTGAGCAAAAATAATGACTAAACATTATCTTGGTACTGCTCAGGAACTTGTGCTCCAAATTCTCTCCTGTATTAGTGTTGTGATTCAAGAAGGTAACCAGCTTTGTCACAACTTTGGTTAACTAAGCACTTTTTTCCACTTATTGTTTTATCGTTACACATGAAATAAATCACAGAATCACAATATTATTGAGGCTGGAGAAGCCCTCTGAGCTCATCCAGCCCAGCCCAGGACCTAACATCACCCCGTCAGTCAGATCAGGGCACTAAGGGCCACATCCAGTCTGCCCTTAAACACCTCCAGAGATAGGGACTCCACCACTGTCCTGGACAGTTCATTCCAGTGTCTGATCACCCTTCCCATGAGGTAGGGCTTCCTAACATTCAACCCAACCCTCCCCTGGCAACTTCAGGCCTTGCCCTCTCATCCTGGCGCTGGTTGCCTGGGAGAAGAGCCTGACCCCCACCTGACTACAACTTCCCTTCAGGGAGTTGGAGAGAGGGAGAAAGTCCCCCCGAGTCTTCTCTTCTCCAAGCTAAACATCCCCAGCTCCCTTGGCCTCTCCTCATCAGCCTTTCTGTCCAGTCCCTTCCCCAGTCTTGTTGCTCTTCTGGACCCACTCCAGTGCCTCAATCATTTTCTTGACTGGGCCCAGAATTGCCCCCAGTACTCGGGGTGAGGCCTCAAATGTTAATGACCATTGCTGCATGGACAATCAGTGAAACTGCTGAAATGGAACATCCAGTCCTGCAGCCCCTCTAGCAGGCAAATGCTTCCTGCAATCTGCAAGACAGCCTGAAGCACAGCCAGGAAAGTTAATCCTTGCATCAAGCCAGGGCTAGTCTAAAACTTACTGACCAAATCTGGTCTTGTAACAAACCTTGTAAATAGAACTGAAACTGGCCCTGCATCTCTTCTCCCACTTCTCCCACAACTTCAAGTTGTAAACTTCACAGCAGACACAAACCGGCTGCAGTTGTGGTATTCAGAGATCCACATGAATCCCATCACTAGCTTTTCACCATATTTCAGGAGAAACTTGTCGCTAATCCACAACAATTACTGGCAGTCACTCCATACTGCTGAAAAAAACCTCTCTTCCATTCTTCTTTCTGTCCCTTTGACTTACAGAATGGCCAAACTTTATAGAAGAGCAAGAAAAAAAGGCTATGTATCGCCCACATTTTGCTACTTCAGTGTGATCACACTAAAACCTACTATTAACATTTAGTTTTTTAGGTCTGATAGAAGAGATTCTCCATCTCTGTAGTGCTTAAACCACACATTCATCCCCCTGCAACAGCATGCAGACTGCTGCCGTTCCTAAGCATTAAACTGAGCACTTTGCACGTTGTCAGGGTTAATCCCTATTGCTTGCTCTGGCTCCATAAAGTTACTGTTTAGAACTATTGACTGAGGGACCTACTCATTGAAAACCCATTTTCTTTTACGGATGATAGGTATTAATTGTTTTCTTCTTGCACACACAGAAGGATGTGTTCAAGCAGGCTACAAAATGAGCCTTGATATGTAAGGATTATCAGAGTTTTAAATTTCTTTTCTAAGCAGTGAGCATGCAAGAGTTGTCAGAGGTCAGTAATGCCTATAAATATTCTCAGTACTGGCAGTGATGCTTGGAAACATAAAAAAAGCTGGGAAAATGTAGGGACAGTGTGGTACGTTGCACCTGAAGTGATAGGATTCAGACTTGCAGTTCTTCTTAGGGCCTAGCGAATAAATCTTATGAGGAAAGACTTAAAGAGCTGGGGGTCTTTAGTTTGAAGAAGAGGAAGCTGAGAGGGGACCTCATCACTCTCTGCAACTACCTGAAGGACATTGTGGAGAGGTTGGTGCTGGTCTCTTCTCACAAGCAATTAGTGATAGAATAAGAGGGAATGGGTTCAAGTTACAACAGGGGAGGGTTAGACTAGATATTAGGAAGAATTTTTTCACAGAAAGGGTGGTCAAGCACTGGAATAGACTTCCCAGGGAGGTGGCTGAGTCACCATCCCTGGATGTGTTTAAAGATCGTTTGGATGAGGTATTGAGCGATACAGTTTAGGGGTGAACTTGTAAGGTAGGGTAGATGATCCGAGGGGTCTTTTCCAACTGATTCTGTGATTCTACAAAGATCCTTATGTAACTTACTGAAGCTTTTGTAGCCAAGGCCCCTTCCTACAAGCAGTAGCAGTTCATTGCTCAGATATATGGTAGCCTGGCTCGTGCCATGCTGTTATGTACTCCCTCAGCAGCTCTGAACTAGACCTCTCTGGAGATGGAGCCTGATATGATATGTCTGTCCTATGGCTGAGTGCTGAAACCTAGCAGGCGGTTTGCTTGCTTACAGTTATTTATTAGCTTGTGTGCTTTCAGGATTTACTTATGAAAAGCAATTCCACTTAATACCAGCACAACAGCATGGCAATAGTTCATATTTATAGATTGTAATATAACTTCAGACAGCCCCAAATTCCTGCACAGAGTGCGTGTCCATAAATCAACCTATAAATCAGTACGGTCACAAACACTTAAGACTGGAAAGAACACTGAGTGAAATTGGAAAGGCTGAGTATTTAAGTGAGACTGGAGAAGCTATCATCCAAATATGACTGCCCACGTCTGCTCTAGGCACTTAAGACAATGGGCTTGCATTAAGGACTTTATGACTCTTGCAGAGCACCTCTCTGTGCAATACCATTTTGCTAAGGCAGGATAAGAGCTTAAAACTGAATTGGAACACTCAACTAACCTGTTTTTCACCACTCGGCTTCCGGTAATTCAGCAGCAGCTCCACAGCTCCCACCACCTCTTTCCGTATTGCGTACAGCAGAGCATCTCCTACATACACACTGTGGCTCAACAGCAATTCCATGATCTCCAGATTTTCGTTCTCTATGGCTATTAAGAGGGCACTGCGACCAAGAGGATCCATACAGTTAATGTTGATGTTGTAGTAGATCTCTGCCTCTTGCAAAGCATGTTTCACGCTGGCATAGTCCCCCTTCTCCACAGCACTGAGGTAGGCCTTCTCCTCCGCTGAGAGCTCTGCCTCTGCTCGCACGATCTGTAATGGGATGCGGTCTCTGTACGGTGAATAGTTTACCTTTTTGTAGTATAGCTGCGCCATTTTTCATAGTGACCGGGGAGCCTGCAGGGAAAGAAGAAGTTTGCATTAAATGACAGAACAGATGAGCAACCCTGTCTGTTCCTCAGATTCCTCTGATCCCCTCTTAAGCTGTTTTATTCTCAAGACATCAGCGCTAAGACCCCCTGAGCAACCCCACATTAAAGGGCTACCTGAAAAAATAAAGGTTAGCTCAGAGGAGCTGCAAAGAATGACAGGTGCTCTGATTACTGTTGCATCTGGTTTAACCACTGTGCCATTGATTTCTTTTATCTACTCAGAAGTGTGTTCTTGTCATTTATGGGTAATCTATCACATGTGCAAATACATGGGTCTCAACCTCTGCTTTAGTTCCCGCTCAGTGGTTTGTATTCACTTCCCTCCTTTGTCACCACTGTGTCGCTGAGTCGGGTCCTCGGCATCTCTAGAACTGTCAGTGATGGCAGCTGCTGATTTACACCCTCCTATTTAGAGTAATAAGATTTATTTTTATTGTTTTTGCTGCTGCTTCTCTGCTTCAATCTCCTAAAATAGGTTTTTATTTTTCCCTAATGTTTACTCCTTGACTAGGTCGCAGGTTTATTTTTAAAGCATGCATGTTTTGAAACATATTTTCTCACTCTCCTCATTTATAAATAGGATGCAGAGATAGGCTGATGCAGAAAGCCACCACCCTTGGCTCTCCAGAGGCAGTGATCATGTTTATATTCTAGGAAAAGGAGAAGTAAATCCTGCCCTGGAACAAGTACAACAGAATGAATGAATTCCTTGTCCTTCCCAGGGCTCAAAGAGCCTAGTGGGTCAGTGAGGTCACAGGGAACATGGGCTGGTTGTGTTTAGGAAGAAAATCACAGAACATTAGGGATTGGAAGGGACTTCAAAAGATCATCTTGTTCAATCCCCCTTCCACAGCAGGATCACCTAGATCAAGTCTCACAGGAACATGTCCGAGTGGGTTTTAAATGTCTTCAGAGAAGAAGACTCCACAGCCTCCCTGGGCAGCCCCTTCCAGTACTCTGTCACCAAAGAGGTCTGCTTATCTATCTCTGTTTGGCATTGATGAACCACATCAACTCAGAACCAGGGGACACCAGCAGCTAATTCCTCTAACAGGAGGGTGCTGAGGCACTTGAACAGGTTGCCCAGGGAGGCTGTGGCTGCTCCATCCCTGGCAGTGTTCAAGGCCAGGCTGGATGGGGCTCTGGGCACCCTACTCTGGTGAGAGGTATCACAGTATCACAGTATTACCAAGGTCGGAAGAGACCTCATAGATCATCAAGTCCAACCTGTCACCACAGAGCTCAAGGCTAGACCATGGCACCAAGTGCCACGTCCAATCGTGCCTTGAACAGCTCCAGGGATGG
Organism: Rhinopomastus cyanomelas; assembly: GCA_013400115.1. Lineage (NCBI taxonomy): Eukaryota > Metazoa > Chordata > Aves > Bucerotiformes > Rhinopomastidae > Rhinopomastus > Rhinopomastus cyanomelas. The sequence goes on along the minus strand of VXBP01006188.1, from coordinate 79,001 downwards.
CGACTCCACCACCTCCCTGGGCAGGCCATTCCAGTGGCCAATGACTCTCTCGGTGAAGAACTTTCTCCTCACCTCAAGCCTAAATTTCCCCTGGCGCAGCTTGAGGCTGTGTCCTCTTGTTCTGGTGCTGGCTGCCTGAGAGAAGAGAGCAACCTCCTCCTGCCCACAACCACCCCTCAGGTAGTTGTAGACAGCAATAAGGTCTCCCCTGAGCCTCCTCTTCTCCAGGCTAAACAGTCCCAGCTCCCTCAGCCTCTCCTCATAGGGCTTGTGCTCAAGGCCTCTCACCAGCCTCGTTGCCCTTCTCNGATCCCTGAGGGACACCGCTAGTGACCGGCCACCAGCTGGATGTGGCACCATTCACCACCACTCTCTGGGCTCGGCCCTCCAGCCAGTTCCTAACCCAGCACAGAGTGTTGCCGTCCAAGCCGTGGGCTGACAACTTAGCCAGCAGTTTGCTGTGGGGGACAGTGTCAAAGGCCTTGCTGAAGTCCAGATAGACCACATCCACAGGCCTCCCCACATCCACCAAGCGGGTCACCTGATCATAGTAGGAGATCAGGTTGGAGAGGCAGGATCTGCCCTTCCTGAACCCATGTTGGCTGGACCTGAGCCCTTGGCCATCCCTCAGGTGTGCAGTTATTGCCCCCAAGATAACCTGCTCCATCAGTTTCCCTGGCACTGAGGTCAGGCTGACAGGTGTCCCTGCCTGTGGCAGGGGGTTTGGACTAGATGATCTCTGAGGTCCCTTCCAACCCAAACCATTCCATGAGTCTATGATTGTATGGCTTATTCCATCTCTTTGCACAAAACTGAATGGTTCCCTGCAGAGGTTGTTCCATTTTCATATCCTATGCAGGGGAAGGAGGAGGTTTTCTCAGAACCATACAGATTAGGAAAGGCCTCTAAGATCATCGAGTCAAATTGTTAGCCTAACCATGACAAGCCCTCCGCTAAACCATCTCCTTCAGTGCCAGGTCTACATGACTTAAATACCTCTAAGGATGAGGACTTTATCACGTTCCTGGGCAAGAAGCCGTTCCGATGCCTGATAACCCTTTCAGGAAAAGAATTTTTCCTAATGTCTAATCTAAACTTTGCTGGGTGGAACTTAAGACCATTTCCTCTTGTTCTATCACTTGTTACGTGATTGAACAGATTAATCCCCACATCTCGGGTAGACGTGCTAGGAGACCTGCATGGTTGAATAAGGAGCTCCTGAAGGTAATCTCAGGGAAGAAGGAATCTTACAATTCATGGAAGAAGGGATTGGTCACTTGGGAGAACTATAGGGAAGTAGTCAGGACTTGCAGGAAAGCAACAAGGAAGGCCAAGGCCCTCTTGGAACTGAAGCTGGCAAAGGAAGTAAAACAGAACAAGAAAGGCTTCTTCAAATACATCAGCAGAAAGAGGAAGAACAAGGAAGGTGTAGGGGCACTACTGAATGAGGAGGCAGCCTTGATAACTGAGGATGCAGAGAAGGCAGAGTTGCTGAATGCCTTCTTTGCTTCAGTCTTTACATCTAAGGCCGAACTCTCCTATGTCCCCCAGAACTTGGAGGAAGGAGAGGAAGCCTGGAGGAGGGAGTGCTCCCCACT
>VXBP01006188.1:42405-76777 GCA_013400115.1 Rhinopomastus cyanomelas | reverse complement strand
CTACGAGGATGATTAGGGGACAGGAGGGCATGGCTTATGAGGAGAGGCTGAGGGACTTGGGGCTTTTTAGTCTGGAGAAGAGAAGACTTAGGGGAGATTTGATAAATGTTTATAAGTATCTGAAGGCTGGCCAGGAGGGGGGGGACAGGCTCTTTTCACTTGCTCCCTGTGATAGGACAAGGAGCAATGGGTGTAAGTTGCAGCAGAGGAGGTTCTGCCTCAACACAAGGGGGAACTTCTTTACTGTGAGGGTCACGGAGCACTGGAACAGACTCCCCAGGGAGGTCGTGGAGTCTCCTTCTCTGGGGACTTTCAAGGCCCGCCTGGATGTGTTCCTCTGTGATCTGTGTTAGATAGTTTTGTCCTGCTCTGGCAGGGGGGTTGGACTCGATGATCTCTTGGGTCCCTTCCAACCCCTAACATCCTATGATCCTATGATCTTCAACCTCCTTTCAGGAAGACAGCAGTAAGGTCTCCCCTCAGCCTTCTCTAGCCTCTAGACTAAATAACCCAAGTTCTCTCAGCTACTTCTCGGAAGACTGATTCTCCAGACCCTTCACCAACTCTGTTGCCCTCCTTTGGACCTGCTCTGGTACCTCAGTGTCCTTCTTGTAGTGAGGGTCCCAAACCTGAACGCAATACTCAAGACGTAGCCTCACAAGTGCTGACTACAGGGGCAAAATTACATCTCTGGACCAACCTCTTTTTTGATAAAGAGTTAAGAAGAAGGATCTTTTGATTGAGGTGCTGAATGGGGAGTGAGACACTGTGGGTTCTGCTTTCACCATCCCACTACATGCCATAAGGCAACCATGTTCAGCAGAGCCTATTTGCATTTTGCCTTCAGCTCCAGTGGAATGGGCCCAGTGCAGTGGGAGTGGGTGGATCTGAGCTCCAGCCCAGCTGACACTGCAAAATAGTGGGTGGTTGTAGCACACAGCAAAGTTACATCTGCGAATTTCCTGGGGAGCCAGAGATCTGCAACAATGAGTTTGCATCCTAAAAGAAATGTGACTAGTTCCCTTAACAGTATTGGGATAGCTGATGTTACGTTGCCAGAGTTACAGCTCTCTGCACTTACACTGTGACCCAAAGACAAGAAGAGGTGTTAGAGGTTTGATGTGAATGAAAATCTTCATAAATATATTGTCTTGTTTTCTACAAAAACATTAGAGAACTAAAGCTTTTGGAACTATGGAGCACTCTTGAGTCGCTTAGGAGCTTGAAGTCTCAATAAACTAGGTGTACAGCCAATGACTGTGATTTTTGAGTAAGGACTGTGATTTTGTGACTAAGGATCACGGGTCATTTTTCAAATTTTGTTTTTGAAAATGTTCTCCCTGCAGGGTCTGGCCAGCTCCCACTGCGATACTGACAGGGTACAAAAGGATGCAGAACAAGTCTGCTCACAAGGACCACAGGAGGGTAGTTTTGTCACAGAATCACAGAATGTTAGGGATTGGAAGGGACCCTGAAAGATCAGTGAGTCCCATCCCCCTGACACAGCAGGATCCCCAAGATCCAGTCACACATGAACATGGCCAGGTGGGTTTTAAATGTCTCCAGAGAAGGAGACTCCACAACTCCCCTGGGCAGCCCCTGCCAGGGCTCTGTCACCCTCACCGGGAAGAAGTTCCTTCTCACACTGATGTGGAACCTCCTATGTTCCAGCTCACACCAGTTGCCCCTTGTCCTTGTGTGACAGTCTGCCTCACAGGAGCAGAGAACACCAATCAGGTGGCAGAGGACAGTAGTCAGAGTGTGGAGGCCTCCAGCAGGAAAGATCCCAAAAAATCTGAGGGATTCTGGTGACAAGTGCAGCTGCTACAGTGGAACTGGGTATTTTCCCCTGCTTTTCAGTTTAAAGGAATATTCTGTAGATGGTGAGTAACATTTGCAGTGAGTTATAACAAATGTCACCTTCTGAAACATCATGCCAGAACTGGATCCCTTTCCTTTCCCATACTACCATACAAAGAAAAGAAAGGTTCATGTAACTTCTCAGTGAGATCTCATCTCCCAGTACAACCCCAATCCAAGAAAGCCTTTTGTTAATACCTCAAGCACATAAGAAGCTGCAACAAACCCAAGCAGGGACGAAGCAGATGATGAGAGAGATGGAGCACCTCCCTTACGAGGAGAGGCTGAGGGAGCTGGGTCTCTTTAGCTTGGAGAAGAGGAGACTGAGGGGTGATCTCATTAATGTCTACAAATATTTGAAGGGTGGGTGTCAGGAGGATGGAGCTGGGCTGTTCTCAGTGTCATGTAGTGATAGGAGGAGGGGCAATGGTTGTAAGCCGGAACATAGAAGGTTCCACATCAAACTGAGAAAGAACTTCTTCCCAGTGAGGGTGACAGAGCACTGAACAGGTTGCCCAGGGGGGTTGTGGATTCTCCTTCACTGGAGATGTTCAAGGCCCACCTGGATGTGTTCCTGTGTGACTTGGTCTAGGTGATCCTGCTGTGTCAGGGGGATTGGACTAGATGATCTTTCGAGGTCCCTTCCAATCCGTAATGATTCTATGATTCTATGACTCCCAAAATGAATTACTTGCTCTGAATTCTTCTCATGGCATCATCTGGTTCGTAGCCTAACAAACACACTGCCGACTGGGCTTGGAAAGTATGTCTGGGAATACTTTTCTCTTGACAGGGAAGGGGCTGCACGTGGTTGGGAATTGCCTGCAGTGGTTACACATGCAACCAAGGAGCTCTTTTCCAGTGCCACTCCACGCTCTGGGCTAAAAGTTGAGTCCCCATCCCTGCAGGTGTTGAAGAGAATAGTAGATGTTGTCTTGAGGGACAGGGTTTAGTGATGATGGTAGGGCTAGGAAAAGGATGGACTTCATGATCTTGAAGGTCTCTTCTAGCCAAAACTGTTCTATGATTCTATAAATGGCAGTGTGTAACATCAAAACTGGATTACACAGAAGACTTCAGCAAAACCTTTAGCTGGTCTGAGACCCAATGCCATTACAGATGGACCTTTCAAACCCGATGTCTTTCTCTTCCAAAACTGGCTATCAAAGCATCAGTCCAACACACAGAAGGAAGGAACACACAGAAGGAAGGAGAGCCCAGGGAGCTTTGCTCTCCAGATATTGCTTCCCAATACCACCAAGTATATCTGCTGGATATTCTACCTGGGTATGCTTCCAGGATATAAACCCCAGATATCCCAGCAATCCAGGTCAGCAAGGCACCAGCAATACAGGTTATTCTTGGATTGCACAGATGTCAACTTCCTCCTCCAAATGGTGGAGGAACCAACAAGAAAAGGTGCTATGCTGGACCTTGTTGTCACCAATAAGGAAGGGCTGGTGACCAATGGGAGGCTCAGGGACAGCCTTGGCTGCAGTGACCATGAAACAGTTGAATTTAAGATCCTCAGGGCAATCAGGAGGAAGTTTGCTGAGCTTATGACCCTGGACTTTGGGCGTGCAGACTTTGATCACTTCAGGGATCTGCTGGCCAAAGTATCATGGGATGAAGCCCTTGAGGAAAGAGGGGCCCAGGACAGCTGGTTAGTATTCAAGGGTCACCTCCTCTGTGTCCAGGAGCAATGTATACCAACAAAGAGGAAAGCAGGGAATAATGCTAGGAGGCCTGCTTGGCTGAACAAGGAGCTCCTGGACACATTGTCACAGAAAAAGAAACTCTACAAGGAGTGGAAGAGAGGAAAGCTAGAATGGGGGGTGTATAAGGAAGCTGCCCGAACAGCTAGAGATTTGGTTAGGAAAGCCAAGGCACAGTTTGAGTTGAACCTGGCCAGCGAGGTCAAAGGGAATGCCAAGAATTTCTGCAGGTATATGAATGGTAAAGTCTAGGGAAGGTGTGGGTCCCCTCAGAAAGGAAATAGGTGAGGTGGTCACAAGTGACATGGAAAAGGCTGAGGTTCTCAATGACTTCTTTACCTCCATCTTTACTGCAAAAGCCTCCAGCCACACTCCTGGAGTCATCAAAAATAATGGCACGGACTGCAAGGAAGAACTGCCCATCATAAGTGAAGATCAGGTTCGTGATCACCTGAAGAACCTGAAAGTGTTCAAGTCCATGGGACCTGATGGGATACACCCACAGGTACTGAGAGAACTGGCAGATGAAGTCGCTAAACCCCTCTCTATTATATTCCAAGAGTCATGGCAGTCTGGTGAAGTCTCCACTGACTGGAAAAGGGGAAACATCATTCCTATTTTCAAAAATAATAGGAAGGAGGAGCCGGGGAACTACAGGCCAGTCAATCTCACCTCTGTGCCTGGTAAGATCATGGAGCAGATCCTCCTGGAGGCACTGCTGAGACAGGAGAATAGTGAAGAGGGGATTGGGTACAATCAGCATAGCTTTACCAATGGCAAATCCTGCCTGATGAACCTGGTGGCCTTCTATGAACAGGTCACAACATTAATGGATGAGGGGCAGGCAACTGATGTTATTTACCTGGACCTGAGCACAGCCTTTGACACTGTCCTGCACCACATTCTGGTCTCCAAGTTGGTGGAACATGGCTTTGATGGGTGGACTATTAGATGGGCAAAGATCTGTCTTGATGGCTACACCCAGAGAGTGGTTGTCGATGGATCCATGTCCAAGTGGAGGCCAGTGACAAGCAGAGTCCCTCAGGGATCGGTCCTGGGACCAGTCTTATTCAACATCTTTGTGGGTGACATGGACAAGGGCATTGAGTGCACCCTCAGCAGGTTTGCTGACGACACCAAGCTGTGTGGTGCAGCAGACACGCTGGAGGACAGGGATGCCATCCAAAGGGACCTGGACAGGCTGGAGAGGTGGACAAAAGCCAACCTGATGGGATTCAACAAGACCAAGTGTAAGGTCCTGCACCTGGGTCAACGCAACACTAAGCACAAATATAGGCTGGGCAGTGACTGGCTGGAGAGTAGCTCTGAGGAGAGGAACTTTTCGCCTGTGGACGAAAAGCTCCACATGAGCCAGCAGTGTGCACTTGCAGCCCAAAAGGCAAACCAGATACTGGGCTGCATCAGGAGAAGTGTGTCCAGCAGCTCTAGGGAAGTGATTCTCTCCCTCTACTCCGCTCTGGTGAGACCCCATCTGGAGCACTGTGTCCAGTTCTGGAGCCCTTATTACAAGAAGGATGTGGGCATGCTGGAGCAAGTGCAGAGGAGGGCCACGAGGATGACCAGAGGGCTGGAGCATCTCTCCTACGAGGACAGACTGAGAGAGTTGGGGCTGTTCAGTCTGGAGAAGAGGAGGCCCTGAGGTGACCTTCTTGTGGCCTTCCAGTATCTGAGAGGGGCCTACAAAAAGGCTGGGAAGGGACTTTTTAGGATGTCAGGTAGCGACAGGACATGGGGAAATGGAGCACAGCTGGAGATGGGTAGATTTAGAGTGGATGTGAGGAGGAAATTCTTCACCGTGAGAGTGGTGAGAGCCTGGAAGGGGTTTCCCAGGAAGGTGGTTGGGGCCCCGTCCTTGGAGGTGTTTAAGGTCAGGCTGGATGAGGCTCTGGCCAGCCTGATCTAGGGTGAGGTGTCCCTGCCCATGGCAGAGGAGTTGTAACTGGATGATCCTGTGGTCCCTTCTAATCCTGACTGACTGTACGACTTGGTCTAGGTGATCCTGCTGTGGCAGGAGGATTGGATTGGATGATCTTTCGGGGTCCCTTCCAATCCCTAATGATTCTATGATTCTATATGCTACCTGGATATAAACCCTGGATATACACCTGGACATTTCATCTCCAAATGAAAGACAGTGCTGGTAGACCCCAGAGTACTATCTCCTGCTTAACAGTTAAAAGATTACAAAAATATTGCTGAAATCCAGACATGAGGACGGCTGGGCATAGGTACCTAGAGAAAAGAAACCAAAGTACTTAAAATAGAAATGTAAAAATTTTGGAATCTGTGCAGAAAGCCTGAAAACATTCATTTTTTGCCTTAATTCTCTTCACAGTGAGGCATTTTCTGCTCCTTGAGTTAATATTTGGGGCGAGGGAGATGTTTTCCAGTCTATGCCTGACTGCAGACACATCAGACAATATCCAATGACTGGCTGATCCAACAGTGATACCTGCAGCACAAAGAGATGTAAAAAAAACCTAAGAAAAAACTGCATGAGATAAAAGGAAGAGGACTTAGGGCTCTGTTTGGACTCTAACTCTACCATCTGAAATGAGTATGACTGCAAGGGTGGGAGCCAGTGCCAGTTGACATCCACCTGGTCACTAGGCCTACTATAAAATAGGACCTTCGTGGCTTTTACTTGCTTTTCCCATCATTTGACCTTTCCTGATGCTGATTAAGAGGTGGAAGAGCACTACTGCTCCTGACTGCTGAGGTCTCTGTGTAAGGGAAGCAGCAGAGACTTACAGGGCTATTGAATTTAGATACTAGAACTCACTGCTTCTGGCTGACGCAAACATCTGGCTACAGATGCAACAGATCAAACGCTGGATCTCAAACACAACATCTACAGACAGAACCCACCTTTCCCACTTGGTGAGACTCAGTATGAGCAGATCACTCACATCACACACTGGAGCAGGCAACAAACCACCTCACCTGCCAAGCTACAAACAGCGTGGTTAGTTGGTTCCTCCTACTAGAGATTCACTCTGACATGTGCTGATAAAAGTGTGTGTGACTTCAAGTGTCAACACATCTTCTCAACCACAGCTGCCCAAGGCTATCTGTGCTGGAAAGCCTGCCTGTGTCTTCTACAGAACAGCTCTCCTGCAGTACCTCTGACTTCACTGCTTCCCTCCATCCTTCCCTCCAAGGCTACTTTTTTCCTTCCAGTATGTTGGGGAGAGCATTTTCTTGATTTTGCGTTTCCAGTCTGGACTTCAGGTCTGGAAATCATGGCTCGTAACTCCTACAATGACCTGAGTCTTTCAGCATCTCAGAGGCGGTGTGCTTAGGAAAATTGATCCTTTTTAAAAAGGTTATAAACCTGAGTTATGAAATAGTCCAGAAGGGCCACTTAGGTAAATAATATTACATGTAGTTAATGAACCAATTGAATTTGTGATTGGATCCTTCTTTTAAGTGCTCTAGATCTTATTTACTAACAATGCCTGGCTGAGCTTATACCTCCCCAGTCTGAGGAAATAAAACTGACTATAACATTCTGTGATTCCTTCCTTTCTACAAAGATACCTTCTTGTTCCAGAAAACTGAGTTTTCTAAGGAGTTCTCTGGAAGCAAGATTGCAACCCTAAGTCTCACTGCTTCTCTTGAGGTCTCTGCATCACTCTCACCACTTCTGAGGTCAGCAGCAGCAATTTTTCCTGGTGCTTTTAAATGCAAAAGCCACTGCTGAGTATATGGACAACCTTGGAAGTATTTTGAAATTATAAAACTGCAGTGACCTTCTGGTATGCGTGGCTGTGTAAATTCCCTTTAACAAAGGCCCCACGATCTCAGCTCATAAGTTATAAAAGATCTATCCCTCCCCTGCTTCCTTTCCAACCTTGCAGCGCTGCAGCGTAACACCAAAAAAATGAAAAAGCGACGGCTAATAACATTGGAGATGAGTAATCTAGTTTCACTGCCCAAGAGGAGTGAAAAGGGAGAACACTAATAGACTGTGGTAAAAATCACAGAATCACAGAATGGCCAGGGCTGGAAGGGACCTTGAAGATCATCTAGTTCCAATTGCCCTGTAGAGGCAGGGACACTGTCATTAGAGCAAGTTACTCAGGGCCCCAGCCAACCCGGCCTTCAACGCTTCCAGGGATGGTTCAGCCACAGCTGCCTTGGGCAATCTGTTCGAGCATCTCCCCATCCTCACAGCAAAGAATTGGTTCGTCAAGTTCAACTCCAATCTCCCCCCTTCAAGTCTGGAATGCTTTTCCCTTGGCCTCTTGCTACCACCCCTGTCAAAAGCCCTGTCCCAGGTTTCTTGTAGCCCCCTTTTCTTCAGAGATTGTAAAGCTGCTTGAAGTTCACCTGGGAGCCTCCTCTTCTCCAGCTGAACAACTTCAACTTGCTCAGTCTGTCCTCAGAGGGGAGGTGCTCCAGCCCTGTGAGCATTGGAGTTGCTTTCCTCTGGACCCCCTCCAGGAGCTCTGTGTCCTTCAGATGTTGAGGACTCCAGAACTGGACCAGTACTGCAGGTGGGGTCTCGCCAGTGCAGAGCAGAGGGGGAGAATCCAACTGTCACTGTTTCTTTTGATGCGAGAGGATGCATTCTGAGGAGAAGGTAGATAAAAATTTCCTCTTGGAAGGTTTTTCACTCATTATCACTCCAGGCATAGTTAAGAATATACCCACTCACTGGGGTATGGTGTGTAACCTGCTAATCTGAGACATGTTGTAAAAGAAGGCAGCCTCGAATTTGGTATTATAAATTTACAGAAGCTGAAAGAAAATCCTTTGCCAGAAGCTCAATGTGTCGTAGTTTGACTCAACTCTCAGCTGCAATCCCTAACTTCCCGGGAAGAGTGGCAATTATCAAAGATATGTATGTTTGAATTGGAAAGGCCAACTCCTTGCTATCATTTTCTTCTGCTGCATAATCAATTGATGAGTCACGACCAACCGCATATGGGTATATAGATATATATGTGTATGTGCGTGTGTATAAATATCATTACAAAAGATAGCATGTACGCAGTGCGCCTGGAGATACTGCTGAGCTTAAGAAAGTACCTGTTCCTCTCTGAGCAGTCAGCGGTGTTAAAACCTAGGACTCAAACTCAGTTCTTGATCTTCTGGCTTTGGTGAGTGCTCAACTATGGCAGTCCAAGACATCTATAAGGCTGCTTAATGCTGCAGGATGGAAATCTTGGCAGAGCTGAGTTCTTTGCTAAATGAATAAGCTCTCTTTGCTGGACCCAGCCTTGCTGGGAGCCAGGATGACTCTAGTACAAATTTATCCATGAAGTCAGGAGCAGAATGTACCATTTCCCATTCCATATGCAGTGCACTTGGTCTGACCTTCTTTTCTCAAGCAGAGGAGCCCAGCTACGTGTCTTACATCAAAGGAAAATAACAAACCATAACACTCCACCACATATGCTTAAGCCCATAGAGAGAGCCTAAAAGCCAACACGTAACAGAGATGAATCATGTTGGGCTCATGAACATGGGTGAAGGGCTCTTCTCTGCTGCAGTGATGACTAGAGCAGAAAAGCCTAGACAGAAGACTACAATGAAATTGGTCTTGGTGTCAGGCTGAATGCTACAGGCCTGAGACAACCCATGGGTTTCATAAGGGGTTTGCAGATGAGATGCTCCACCTCACCACATCTTGACAAAGACAGACAGCTGGTAGCTGCTATTCAGGATAGAAAAGGAGAGATGGAAAGTTCTGCAACTCTAAGTAAGGAACACTTGCAGGAAAAGACTTTTGCACTTATTTTACCTGACTGTTGTAGCTGCAAACAGAACTAACTAGTTTGCCTGCTTACTAGCCCTCCTTCACATCTGGATTGACCTGACCACACAGAGTAACTTGCATCTCAAGCTTAACCACTTAAAAAGATGAGGCATTTGAGGCTACTTGCTTTCTGTTCAAGCCAGCTATGAATTTTGTTCTGTTCCACTCAGGATTCTCTATTGAACCTGCTGCTTCAGCACTTAAGTCCTTCAAAACTCTGGAGACAGAAGCTGATAGCTGCTTCACAGGACCAGGATGTTCTCCAAAGGCTTTTTGTCATGGAGCTGCAGAGGTGGGTTTCCTCTAGCAATGGTCACCTGTAGGAACCATTTGCCCCCAGTGGTTTTCTGTCATCCACCTCTACCTGCTGAACTGGATGTTCTCTCCAACAGAAAGGTGTTGCCCTAAGTTTTGTTCTCCAGTTACTTAAAGAATCTGACTTTTCCTCATCTTGGAAACGTCTTCAGTGCGTACTGTACTGTGCTTTACATACACAGTGCAATTGCATTTCAGCAGATCCAGTCACTACAGCTTGTGGGCAGCAGGCTGCTTAATTCATCCAAATGGCCTGGAGTTTTAACAGTGCATGGGAAAACGCTGCTCTGGGAGACTCTGCTTTGCCATGGAGAAACAAGATTTGCACTTGCCTGGCTCAGCTCAGCATATTTCTGTTACCTACGCCTCCACCAGATAGGACTTGTATGGCCTCTTGCCTGCACAGGACAAACCGACATCATTTCAGGATGAAAGTCACCAAGGAAACACTACTGGCAACCCTCTAGTTTGTGTTACAACCTTCATTAGCATGTCGTAACTGAAAGGAGGACAGAAAAAAACCCCTCTGGTGTACAGCCAATTGCAAAGCTCCTATTAGCAAGGCAGAAGGAGGGGTGTCCCATCCCTGGAATATTTCAGCATTAACTCAGTCTGGGCTACTGAAATGACTAACCTGCCTTCCTGGGGACGGAATGGCAGCAGCATATGCTTTTAGCTACTACTGCAACGAAGTATTTACAGCTTGTGATTCTCCCACTTCTTGCCACACAGCCGTCAGCACAGGTGTGAATAAATACAAATGCACCATTGTGAGGTGCTTGGGAGAAAACCTCATAAATACCCCTCTGGAATCTCTCTGTCGTATGTATCTCTGCAAATGCAGACAGCACCAGAGCTTATTTTGGCTGCCTGACGTCATCACTCTGACCCCAGCTCCTTCTGAGATGGGCTAACACTTCATCTTCCATCATCTAACAACAAAACAGAGACGTCAACTGAACTGAGAAATACTGTCAAGCAAACTGCCCCCTTGTCTTATCTGCTAATGCAGCGCTAATGTGCCATGGCCTCATTATCAGCTCCATGCTCTGTGTCCACTGCTTCTGCACCTGCTGCTCCAAACCTCTGGCTGCTGCAGCTATTGAAGAAGAGATTTTATTTTATTTTATTTTATTTTATTTTATTTTATTTTATTTTATTTTGTCTGTTCCCACTCTGGCTTAACCAGCGTCACAATCATTTCTTCGATCAACAAGATAATCTGTGAACCCCGTCGTCTAGGGGAGCTGCTGGCAGTGGGGGCTGTTAGATCTGCCTCAGCCTGACTGGACAAATGAGGAAACCACCACATTCCCAAAGGAAAGGACAAGACTAAGGCATGGGATGAGGGAAGGGCAGTTGCAGCAAGCTATAACGGTGATGGCTGTCTGGGCTCTGTTTCTTGTCTCAGTAGATTAGTTAGTGGTTACTGGTTAACATTTCTGTACAAGCCCTGCTGGAACTGGTTTCACTGGAACCCTCGTGAAAACATAGCCAAGGCCAAGCACACACAGCAGCCATCACCTGCAGCCCCCTGCGTGGACAGTCTCCAGGGTTACTGTGCAGCAGGAACTGTAGATCTGGCTCCAGTTTAGTTTTGCTCCTAATGTGGTCATTCATAGAATCATAGAATCATCATGGCTGGAAAGGACCTCCAGGGTCATCAAGTCCAACCTTTTCTCCTAGTGTCTAACTGCTAGACCATATCCATAAGCGCTGCATTCACTCGTTCCTTAAACACCTCCAGGGATAGAGACATCACCACCTCCCTGGCCAATCCATTCCAGCACCTAACCACCCTCTCAGTAAAGAATTTCCTTCTAACGTCCAATCTAAACCTTCACTGACGCAACTTGAGGCCATTTCCCCTCATCCTGTCATCACTAATTGGAGAGAAGAGACCAACACCAGCCTTGCTACAACCTCCTTTAAGGTAGTTGTAGAGGGCAATAAGGTCCCCTCTCAGTCTTCTCTTCTCCAGACTAAACAACCCCAGCTCCCTCAGCCTTTCCTCATAGGCAATGCCCTCCAGCCCATTCACCAACTTGGTTGCCCTTCTATGGACTCGTTCCAGCACCTCAATGTCCTTCCTGTACTGTGGTGACCAACACTGGACACAGTACTTGAGGTGCGGTCTCACAAGTGCAGAGTATAGGGGCACAATCACCTTCCTGCTCCTACTGGTCACGCCGTTTCTGATACAGCCCAGGATGCCATTGGCCTTCTTGGCCACCTGGGCACACTGCTGGCTCATGTTCAGCCCGCTATCAATCAACAGCCCCAAGTCCTTCTCCACCAGGGAGCTCCAGCCACTCTTCTCCAAGCCTGTAGCGTTGCTGGGGGTTGTTGTGACCAAAGTGCATGACCTGGCACTTTGCCTTGTTAAACCTCATACAATTGAGCTCAGCCCATCGCTCCAGCCTGTCCAGATCCTGCTGCAGAGCCTCCCTACCCTCCAGCAGATTGACACTCGTGCTCAATTTTGTGTCATCCGCAAATTTACTGAGGGTGCACTGGATCCCCTCATCCAGATCATTGATAAAGATATTAAACAAGACCGGTCCCAAAACTGAGCCCTGAGGGACACCGCTTGTGACTGGTCGCCAACTGGATTTCACGCCGTTCACCACCACCCTCTGGGCTCGGCTGTCTAGCCAATGTCTAACCCAGCAAAGAGTCCTCCTGTCTATGCCATGAGCTGCCAGCTTCTCCAGCAGAATGCTGTGGGAAACGGTGTCAAATGCCTGACTGAAGTCCAGGGAGACAACATCCACCGCTTTTCCCTCATCCACTAGGCGGGGCACCTGATCATAGAAGGAGATCAGGTTGGTTAAACAGGACTTGCCCTTCATGAACCCATGCTGGCTGTGCCTGATCCCCCCGTTGTCCTGCACTTGCCGATTGATCACCCCCAAGATGAACTGTTCCATGACCTTCCCTGGTACCGAGGTCGGGCTGAAGGTCTGTAGCTCCTCGGATCATCCTTCCTGCCCTTCTTGTAGATTGGTTTCACATTGGCAAGTCTTCAGTCATCTGGGACCTCTCCCTTTGACCAGGATTGCTGACAGATGATGGAGAGAGGCTTGGCAAGTTCCTCCGCCAGCTCCCTCAGCTGGAGGTTCTTGCAAGGAAGAGGAAAAATCATGTGCTCAATTCTCACGTTTCCCGGTTGCAAAGAAAGCTAGTTTAGCCTACACAGTGTTCACTTGCAGCACCTTTGGAGAAAGTGCAAGCCTCCATGAATCAACAGATTGTTCAAGTTGGAAAAGGTCTTAAGGATCATCAGGTGCAACCATTAACCCACCCCTGCCAGGTCCCCAGTAACCCTTGTCCCTCATCCCACACCTCCACAGCTTTTCAACCCCTCCAGACACAGGGACTCCACCTGGGCAAGGCCTGGACAACCCTTTCAGAAAGAAATTGATTGTCATGACCAACTTAAACCTCCCGTGATGCAACCTGAGGCTGTTTCCTCTTGTTCTATTGCTTGTTACTTCTGAGAAGAGCTGGGCACCACCTTGACACTCACTTCACTACAGCTTTCCTGAGTTAATTTTCAAACTGTGGTAAATATGGAGGGATTAGAAGCCAAATTCCCTGCAGGTACAGAACACAAGAAATCTGTGTCCCATGGGCAGCAGACCCACCACTTACATTTCACAGTCATTTGCACAAGTGGGACCAATAAGAGAGTTCCTGGTGGGCAAGGAGTGCCTGGCAGTGATGCTTGACTGCCTGACTCTGGGAAAGAGAACAAGCTTTCAGGCATCTCCTTTCTAAAACCTTCACCGGAGAACGCAAGCCAGAAAATCCTGTAGCCTGAGCCACTGAGATGGTTGTAGAGCTGAGAAGGAGAAACATTTATACAAGAAAAGGTCTTGCTGAATGTACCATTACAAAAGCTGGAGACCAAGGGGAGGTGGAAATGCCATCTGAGAAGAAAGAGAAAACTTCATAGGAAGAAGGTGGGAGGGAGCTTCCCCTGACAATGACGATCAACAGAATAGCCTGCAGATAGAACAAAGCATCAAAGCTAAATCCAGGTTCATTAAGTTTGCGAGACCAGCTGAAAGGCTACAACTGCAAACTGGACAAGTTTTGAAGACCCATAGAAAGGCTGGAGGAGATAGAAAGATTAATTTAATTTAAATTTAATTTAAAATGGAGAAGTGTTGTTTTCAAAGGAAGCATACAAATATGTACACACACCAAAAAACGCTGCACAGACATAAAGCAGCATGGAAGGAGTGACACTGCTGTACTGCTTGTCAGTAAAGAAAGCCACAGGACACAGATATTTGCTTCTATTAATGCCCTAATAAGTTTCCTGAATAATAATATCTCCAGTATAGAACTTGCCTGCTCGACTACCTGATTGTTCTTATAATATCAGATTTGGGTCAGAGATTTGTAGGACTAACCATGTTGTTTCTTAATCTTTACATATTTACACTGCATCCTTCAGCTGCCACCTCCTTCCTCCCTACCCCATCTCTTCAGACACAGACTGAAAAGTACCTTTGAGTCACAGAATCCAAGAATAACTGAGGCTGGGAAAGCCCTCTGAGCTCATCCAGCCCAGCCCAGGACCTAACATCAACGCAATCAACTAGAACATGGCACTAAGCACCATGTCAAGTCTTTTCTCAAACATCTCCATTATGGTGACTCCACCACTGCCCTGGGAAGTCCATTCCAGGCTCTGACCACCCTTTCCGTGAGGAAGGGCTTCCCAAAAGCCAACCCAACCCTCCCCTAGAAGCTTAGAGCCCTGCCCTCTTGTCCCAGCACTGGATGCCTGGGAGAAGACACCCCCACCTGACTACAACCTACCGTCAGAGAGCTGGAGAGAGGGCGAAGGTCCCCCCGAGTCTCCTCTTCTCCATGCTAAATAGCCCCCCACTCCCTCAGCCTCTCCTCATCAGACTTTCCCTCCAGTCCCTTCCCCAGCCTCATTGCTTCTCTAGATCCACACCAGCACCTCAGTCTCTGAGGAGGCCAGCACTGCCCCCCCAGTACTCAAGGGGAGGCCTCCCCAGTGTCCAGTACAGGGGGAGAATGACATCCCTGGTCCTGCTGGCCACACTACTGCTGATCGAAGCCAGGATGCTGCTGGCCTTCCAGGACACTTGAGCACCCTGCTAGCTCCTGTTCACATTGAAGGAACAGACACAAGTGATGTGTTTCAGCCCCTCAAGCCAGCAAGCCCTAATTGGGCAGAACTGCCCAGATATCACACGCACACACACATACAAATGTACTGCTTACAAGCCTGACAGACCCTTTGGTGTCTACTGAGACAAGCACAACTACTGAGACAAGCACAATGCCAGAGTCAATGCCTCCAGGGGAACTGAGTCACAGAGCCCCTTAGAGGGATGGGAAATGCTGTTCCCCTGCCCTGTTGTTGCCTTCTACACAGAGAACCAAGCAGGAACTTGTCCTCTGCCCATTCCTGCTCTTCAATTCAGAGAGACACTGGGGTTAACAGGAATGCTGAAGGGTCACAGAATCACAGGATCTCTTTGGTTGGAAGAGATCTTTAAGATCATCAATTCTGATCTTCAACCCAGCACAGCCAGGTCACCCCTAAACCACCTCCCTAAGCACCAGGTCTACACTTATTTTAAATCCCTACAGAGATGGGGACTCCAGCACTGCCCTGCACAGCCTGTTCCAATGTTTGATAACCCTTCTGGTAAAGCAATTCTTCCTAAGATCCAGCCTAAATCTCCCCTGGTGCAGCCTGCAGCCATCTCCTCTGGTCCTTGGGCACATGTCTAAAGTTTGCAGGTGTCCTGACCCGTGATCTTGCAGTGGAAACCTTCTGGCAGCCTTTCCCAGTCTCATGGCAATGACCTGGCTGTCCTGGGACCTGCACCTTGGTGGGGGACAGTGGTGCTGTCCTGTGAATGGCTGCTAAGAAATGATCAATAAAAAATAATTATTTTTTTTACATTTCCCACCTTAGTAGGGAAACATCTTCTTTTAAATAGTCCTCTGCCATGAGCTGAAAAGCACATATTCTTGGAAATCAGTCTCTCGCCTTCCTAAGGGGAAATTCTCACATGGACACAGGATGCTTTCCTCTACCTTCCCAAGGTCTTGTCTTAATGTCACTGCTTCTTTTTTCATTTTCTTTCTTCGAGATAACTGCT
Organism: Rhinopomastus cyanomelas; assembly: GCA_013400115.1. Taxonomy (NCBI): domain Eukaryota; kingdom Metazoa; phylum Chordata; class Aves; order Bucerotiformes; family Rhinopomastidae; genus Rhinopomastus; species Rhinopomastus cyanomelas. The sequence continues at coordinate 60,944 of VXBP01006188.1, read as the reverse complement.
CTAAAATTCTCTTCCATTTCCTTTTGGATTTAATTTTGCAGTTTGCTTCTCTGTTCAGTTAAGCATTCATTCAAGATATCTCGGCTTTCAAGAGACATCTGAGGTGAGGTGAGACGAGACATCGCCAGAGATTTATTTTGTATGCTCTCAGTTTTAGGCTCAGCTATAGCATGACTGCAGGGGGTTCGTGTTTAACCGGAGCTGTGTTCCTCTGGCTCCAGGAGTGGGCCTATGCAATGCAAATGCCCAAACCCATAAATAAGGCTTGGCATGATTTCACTGCTCTACTTAATGCCGACATTTACAAGCTCTGTTTTCCCCAAACCTCTTGCTTCCAAATCCCTGCACCTGCTAATTTGTTAATTCTGTTTTCAGTGAGTTTAGACTAGTGTCATCTTAATTATGCTAATGAAGAATAAACTATTTAAAATATTAGTGCCTGGCAAACTTAAAAAAGAAAACAGTGAACAATTACCTTGCCCCTGGGTCTGTCTTTGCTGTGAGACTCGCAGACTTGGCCAGGGCATTCAATTTCTTCCTCCCAGCTTCTTTTACGTGGACATCCTGTCCTCCCCTTCTGCCTCCTCCTCCCTCCCGGATCTCTTCTGACACAGCTTCACTTTCCCCTTCTCTCTCTGATCTCTGCTGAGAGGATGATCTTGCAGGTTAATGAAAATCACCCCTGAAGTGGTAATTACCACAGCTGTCTCTACCAGTTTTCTTTTCCTCTCTTGATATTGGTCTCCCCTCCAAGGTTCTGTAAAGGCTCTTTGCTTCTGCTTTCTCCCAACTAGCTCTCTGACCTGGCGTCTGGAACCTGCTGGGAGTCACTAGGCTGCCACCGACCTCTGTCCTGCTTTTGTCCTTTGGGCATCTTTCAAGTGTCTCTGCCAGAGCTGTATTTCTGGCAGAGGAATGAGGCAACGTGTGGTCCCTACAGCAGTGGCTGCAGCTTCTCCTCCCGGTGCCCCTACAATTTTAATGCTCTGCTCTTCTGCTTTCCCTGAGCATCACTTTGCAGAAGGGGTTTGTTTCCCTGGCTTCTACACAAAATGTAGGTCAGATCATGGTAGGCACACATCAAAATAGTGATTTACTGCTCATGAAAAGAACAGTGAGCACCAATCCTACAAAGAAGAAAGGTCACTAATTGCTTCATTCACCCAAACATCTACCTTCAGAATGTCTTTGTTCTTGGCTTCCTGGGGTTTCTTGCTGTGGGTGCACTCCTGCAGCACCCTGAGCTGTGCTTTTTCTGCACCTCTTCCTTGGATGCCTGCACAGAGCCGCTAAATTGCAAATATACAACATGTAGGCTATCGTTCCCACCATCTCCCCGACAAGGCAGTATTGTTTCCTACAGTACAGATGGCTACAAGACACTCATCTCTGCCAACAGAGCAGCAATGCACTATCTGTGAAGTGACTCCGAAGGCAGCGACTGTGTTGGCATTGAGACTGAGGATAAGACGCAGCACGCAGCCAGGCCTGTAAGCGGTATCACTCCTAGCAGTGAACCAAGAAGTCGTTTCACCCCAGGAGAGTGCTTTTCCCCAGGGCTGCGCGCTCTCCACAGCCGTTGGCAGTCTGCACGACCAGACTACTCTCGACTGCAGTCATGCCATGCTTGTCACTTCCTTGGGAGTCTAGCCACAGTTGCTGGGGTTTATTTTCAGCCCTGAGCTTTGGGAGTTCAATAATTACATGAGAATGTGTTCTGAAGCAAAAAAAAAAAAAGTTTCTAGCCTCTGGGGTGTGAAGTAAAGAGTGTGAGTCACTGAGTGAACTTCATTGATGCAGAAACCAGACAGAAATTGTCCCAAATTCACCAGGTTTCAAAATGTCATTAACTTTAAGGTCTGAGGTATGGGGCAGAGAGGAGAGAAATAGGGCTTTGGAGCCCATGGAATATGGCAGCTTGATCTGGCCACGGCATCAACTTCTTTGCAAGCCCTTTCCAGGCTGGAAAAAACCCAGCACGGCCCATGCAGCAAGGGAAGTCTTTGTGCTCTGCTCTGGTACTGTGCAGGTCAGGGTGGCATTTTGTACTTGGACTCACAGATGAAGGATTGTCTGCTGCGCTGTTCATAACACTAGAAGGGTGTTAGCGCTCATTGAGCAAAGTGCAGAAGCATCACTGGGTCTTCTCCGTGAAGACTTGAAGAAGTCCATTAAGTCAAGGCAGCTAGATCTCATACAGCCCTGTTCACAGGCAGCACAAGAAGATCCTGTTGCCTCGATGTGATGAAACAGCTCCCAAGTTAACACCACTTCTGGCAGAGGAGACATGTACTTCTCTACATGTCTGCTTGCAGCCAAGGCCTGATGAAGCTTCTCTCCTCCACGACACTTCTATTACTGCCATGTAGAGCTTCAAAAGCAGCTGAGAAAATATGTTACACTCTAGACAACTTTCCTTAAGCACAGTCATAGCTGTGGCTACAGACAGAATGCAAACAGGGTGGATATTACCAGACAGGCACTATTTTCACATTTCTCTCCTTTTTTCTTCGCAGCTCTAGTCCTAAGAGCAAGTCCTTGCTAACCCGGATAGCTGGGTAGGGCTCTCTGCAAAACATAAAATATTGTCCCCACCTGTTTTCCAGGTAAAGGCGGGTAGGAGACACTACTGACCATCTGGGGCTGGCAAAGACCCTTGTTCCTCTCACCTTAACCAGCAACTGACTTATGGCTGAACTACTCATGGAAGACTGTAGGGCAGAGAGAGGCTTCAGGGTAGCACAGCTGTTCTCCCTGCTGATGTTTTCACTAGAACAATGCACTGGAGCAGTGGATGAACAATGATGATGCTCTGCTAGTCCCATTTGACAGGCACTGTGCTCTCAAATCCTCTTTCTCTTTTACCCTCCTCTTTTTGTTTTTCCTTTTGATTTCTTATCTAAAAGCTTCCATCTACAGTGGCTGTGAAGAAAATCGGAAAATGTGGGTTATCTAATGTTTAGACAGCTACAGGAGTGAGCAGAAGGGAACAAAAGGCTCAGAGAGGTTGGAACAGTCCCATCCATCTCAGCAAGGGGCTAATTCTGAGGGATGATTATCCACACTGATTACAATTCCAGTCCTTACACAAAGCGAGGAGTTGGAAAGTTACTGGTTTGCATTCTTTCTCCTTCCTGCCCCCATGCTTGGGTGGTATCTGAAGACACCCTGACCTACTCTACCCTATGTAAAAGGGGCTGCACAGACAAAATTTGTACCAGGCATGAGCAGCAAAGGAGCTGTGCTCAAGGTGCTCATTGAAACACATCAACATGAAGTGCTGGAGGGGACCATCACTTGGAAGCCATTCTAGTCAAAGCAGAGACTGGCTTTCTTGGTCTGACCCCACTCCTGGACTCTGAACTGCATTCACAATGTAATCTACCCCTTGGAGAGCTATTTCCAGAGGAGCAGATCTTTTGACACATTGGCTGGAGAAATGCCTACCAAGCACACATTTCCACTGTCCAGCTACTTGAGGCTCGGCTTTCTGCAAACCTTGAAAGCTGTCAGGAGAGCTGGGGATGACCTCTGGGATGGCTGCAGATACAGCATCACCACCTCAACCAAGTTTTTCCACCGATCATTGGCAAAACAAGCAGAATTCATGTATGGGAGATGAGATTAGTTCCCAGCTCTGCTCTGACTGTGGCTTCTCATGTCCATTATGTGAAGGGTCTAGCGGTTCCCACCAGAATTTGGTCTGTCTGTTTTATACTCCATCCAGTGTGGCAAAAATAAAGGGTGGGTAAAATCCTTGAGGTGCATGAGAGTTTCTCTGAGGTTGAAAAGAAACCAGTATTCTAGCTGGGAGTTCAAGCCACAGCATTTGAGCTACCTGACATCACATTCCAGTGCCACTGCAAACTGGGGACTTTCCCACTGCCTTTCCGGTGCTCCTTTGGACAGGTAGCTTTTCAGACCGGCACTTGTCTTTGCTTGGTTTTAGAGCACATGGCATCACTGATGGCTACAAGTAAGGACACCAAGAGGCCCTGGTCTTGGTTGCTGCAGCAGGAATGTTTCTGTTTCCAAAATCCATCCATTTTTCCCTTCCTTCCCAGCGTTGATAACTCTCTGTCACTGCACAGCTCTCATTTTCAAGCTCCTGTCAGCGCTGTTCTTTGCAGACACATAAAACAGATAGAGTCTCTGATTAAAAACAGACCCAAAAGGCTAAACCCAGCCTGTATCATGAACAACTGGCCGAGATATTAAATGAAGACCCACAGATTTTATTCTCACTTCCCCTTTCTGTGGGCATAATGACCATGTACGGTTGTGTGATTCCAAGCTCTACGGTTAGTTTTACACGGGGTTTTTTTGTTCATCTAATTACCTGTTAGCATTCTTGAAAACTGTCCGTTAAATTTTATTACCCACAATCAAGTTTTCATAACGTAATAGCAGAAATGGCTGCGAAAAGATTAGCCGTGGAAGACATGATATGTTACATGCCTCACTGCGAGGGAAAATTGGGTCTTCCCTCAAATTCCGAGCTGTTCCTAGACAGGCTGTGTGATTGATTAAAATCCTGAGTTGCCTTTTGCTTGGGGAATAAGCTGTCACAAACCTAAAATGAATTCTTTGACTGTTTAGAGTAACCCCATGTCCCTACTGGATTAATTACATGCAGGACTTAATTTGGCTTCAAGGAAAGTACTCAGGCCCACTGTTTTCTCAAGACCTCCTCATTTTTCAGGTCCCTTCCTGCAACTGTAATAAAGGGATGGGTTTGTATTTAGCAGCTAGGTTCAGCCAGCTACTATGTGGGTGAAACAACAGAACTATGAGTTTTGGACAGTGATTAACTCAAATCAAATACTTCTCAAGGCACTGAGGTTACATTTCTTGGGTTCTGTGTTCTGAAGAGTCACAACAGTCCAGAATTTTCTGTTTAATGCTGCAGTACCTGCAGCCTAGTTATCTTTCGTCAACTTCTTTAGTCCCTGTTTCCCTGAGATTTTCACTCTCTGCCCATCCAATACCTTTGCACAGCACAGCTGTCACATTCAAGCTGACTTTTATGTGCCCTGCAGCACTCTGAGGAGCCCCTGCACTCTCTGTATTTCAGATGGATTTTGCTGGCAGTGAAGCCTCTTTTCAATCTTGTCTAAAAAGCATTAGGACAGTTGCTTGCTGTTTGCTTCCTTGTCCGTGTACCTTTGGCCCAGCAGGTCTGGCTCCCTCCTTCCAGAGCTATTTTCAGAGCTGCAGTTCAGGTCCATCTTGCAGTGGGAAGGGAGACACTTCAGTCCTTCCACCTTTCCCCAAGGCTTGACCTTGAGCCTCCAAGTGACACAGATGGAATTCGGAGGGATTCCAAGTTGCGGATGCTTTTCTACCTCAAGTCTTTTTTTCCTCCCAGTGCTCTGGATTTTCTTTTATCCCTGAGGTGTCAAAGAACAGTCCACCCTCGCTCAGTCATGGATGAGTTATTTTCCTTGGCAAAATCAAAATGTTTTGCTAAGGGTATATTTTGGGCCTTGAAATATTATTTCTTCTTGGTGAAGATTATTGCCCAGTTCCCTTTTATTTGAGCTTTGAGTTTTCTGTGGTGCTTGGAATGATGGCAGCACTCAGGCTCATGCTGAATGTGCTGGGTCAGGTAAAGCAAAGAGTGTCCCAGCTAGGTAGTGAGATGCCCTCTGAAGCCAACAACCCCACTCAACATGTCATGCTAACACTAACCAGACCTCTGCCAGTCCCGCTGACGTGCCACACATCAACTGGAGCTGCAGGAGTGAGAGGTCTGGATGAAAGAAGCTGGACTCCAGGGGACGTTTAGGTTGGACATTAGGAGAAATTTCTTCACCAAAAAGATTGTCAAGCCATGGACCAGGCTGCCTAGGGAAGTGTTAGAGTCATCCTCCCTGAAAGGATTTAAAAGATGTGGTGCTGAGACATGTGGGTTTGTGGTGGCAGTGCTGAGTTAACAGCTGGACTCAATCATTTAACAGGTCTTTTCCAAATGAAACAATTCTGTGATTCTAAGAATTCACTTATATTACAGGTGAGCTTCTCAGTGTCCTCGCGAATCCTCTCAGGATGGTCCAGGGTCTTAGTCAGAGACTACGGCCTGGTGTCTGGCTATACTGGTTCCACAAATGTTCTTTGGCTGACATTTCAGGTTGAAAAAGTTAAATGCTATCCATATGTTTCCCAAATTTCATTCTGGACTTCAATTTTCTATAAAAGAAAATGAGGGGCAAGAATAGCTGTAGGGATACTGCATTCCTGCCAAGGATCCTACAGAGTGAGCTGCTCCAAAATGAGTTCAAATGCTGCATCAGGCTGGCACAAAACGCTCAGCATTCTTCAAGTATGTCCTTCCTTAAAGCCTGAAGAAGGTGGAGCCACTCAAACAAACAAACAAACAGACACACATACACACAACATCCCTCCTCAGGAGAAAAACCCCCCAAGACTGCCCACTCTAGCTTGTGTAGTGTTTGACAAGAACTGAAACTCCCAAAGCCCTGGCCCCAGCCTCTGAGCCAGTCAGTCTCCAAAATTTGTTGTCGACAATGAAGCCATTTGTTTGTCATTTCAAGGCTGAACGGGAATGACATTTCCTTTGCAGTGCAGTAAAAGGTTAGCACTTGCATAAGTTGACAAATGTGAAGTCAAGGTGACTTTACTTTATGTATTACATTAGCATAGGGCTGCAAATCCTCCGGGCGCAAGGAGGAGCCTGCGGAAGCAACACAAGCAACAACAGCACTGCAACCGAAAACATCTCGGGGAAAATCCTTCCCTTTAGGCAGAGAAAACACGGGACAGACATCTCCTGGTGTGCTTGGAGGCTGCTAGGATGTGGGTAAAGATGAGAAAGAGCCAAGGCTCTGGTTCAGGGGATGAATCGAGCCCATTAACATGGGAGATACCTTTCCCATGTTGTTATTACTTTCCACTAAGTTGAACAAAATGACACAAGTTCTGGAAACACTGCCTCATTGTAACGCCTGCGTGATCGGATGAATAAATCTGCTTTAATTAAAGGCATTTTTTTATAGTAGGCTGTAACAAAATATTGTGAGAAAGTGAGAAGCTGATAGCTGGCTTTGCGATTTCAAGTAACCTTCTCCTAATTAAGTCTGCATATATTTATGTGTCATCTCAGTGCAAGAGAATACTTATGGCTCTCCTTGCTTTTAACTGCCTCTTCTATCTCCCTTTCTAGGGTTAGTTATTAATTTACTATGCTCTTTCCTCACATTGCTTCAGCCAGATTGTTTCACGTGCATCTTACTCACTCTGAATTTCATTCTGCTCGTGCAGCCTGAATTGTCCTGCTGACTTCAGTGACATAATTCGTAACTGCACAAGTAGAACTGGAACTGGGGTGGTGCAGGGGGAAGGAAACGGCTCTTCTGGACTCGTTCCTGCTTTGCTGCACTGGGCTGATGCCACTGACTACACTCCTAGACTCACCAAATTAAAACAGTCCTCTAACTCAGCAGGAAAGGGACTGCAAAGCTTTGGAAGTGCATCAAAGCATCTCCATGCTTTGCTTCTCATTTCAGGTACCCCTGATGTAGCCTACCTCATGCTGTTACTGAACGTCCTCAGTTCTTAGCCCCAAAGACCACTCTGGTTTGAGTTAGGCTGTTGTCACCATTACTTGTGGGCTCTACCTTGCCTACTCAGCACCCCCATAAAAAAACCAAGAGAACAACTACCCATTTATGGACTAGATGCTCTCCAGAGGTCCCTTCCAACCCCTACTGTTGGGTGATTCTGTGTCTCTCTCCAGTGCTTTGCTGGACTTGGATCTTGTGCAGCAGGGGAACCAAACAAAGAACAAACCTGCAGGACCACCTCCTGACACTTCATGCATCTGTATGTGGAAATAGGGTATCTTGGTAATGGGAAACATTGGAGGGTGCTCTGCAAAGACTGTATTGACATTAACCACGAGGGTAGAGAAGACATTTAGGTCATGGTATGTTCCTGGGCTGTAACGAACACAAATAGGATTCTTTATTGAAAAAAATCACATGACGTTGGTGTCTAATATTTCCTGTGTGCTAAATCTACATTTTTCTGTCCCGCAAGTTCTCCCCAGCTGCCCAGACATGACAGGCACTTCAGCACACAATAGGCAGCTCTAACATGGACAGATGACTGAGCTTCCACCAGGAACAGCTCCTCAACTCAGGCACTCCAGCAAGTGCAGTCATTTTCCAAACAGAGATGGTCAAATTAAAAGCCTTTTGGGATTCAAACACCCCATTGTGTCTCCAGCATCCCCTTTGCATAATGCTGGTCCATCTAGGCTAAACAAAATCTGCAGTCTGAGGAGGCTGCTTCCAGGTTCATTTGTCAGGTGCAAGAGGTTCTCTTTAGAACCTGATGCTCTTGATGATAATCAATCCATATGGATTCTACATGTGTTGGATAAAAAACAGTAGATGAGGCCTCTGGAGCCAAACCAAGATTAAAAAAGAACTAATTTAAATGAGAAAATAGTAGATCTGCTTATGTGTTGGTTAATTTGGAAACAAACCAGTACTTTTACATCACATCAGTTATCCATATATATAAATGATCTTTCTATAAAAGATTTTACTCCCGTTGGAGAGAAGACCTGCCCATGTTCTTCACTTCTTGTATTTGTAGATTAGAATTCAGCCATGAACCCCTGCTTTGTGCTGGCCTTAGCAGCAGTAGCCCTGACCCTGCTACTGGTTTCTTTGTGGGATGTGGGCTGGGCTTTTTGCCCCCAAGTCTCAATTCTTTGAGTTGATAAAGGTGCATTGGAATCACAGAATCATTTCAGCTGGAAAAAAGCTTTCAACTCACCGAGCCCAACCATTATGATCTAAGCCAACTGTCCCAAGGCCACTGCTATACCCTGTCCCTAAGCTCCAGATCATGACTTCTAAACACATCCAGGGATGGTGATTCAGCCCTCTTCAGGCAGCCTGTTCCATACATGTTTGGGCTATAAAGGATGATTAAACCAGGAATCCATCACAAAATCTACACAGCACGTTGGCACCCCTTGTGTAACCACATTGTTAGTAGCACAGTGATCCCTCTGCTTCTGAACTAATAAACTGAACTAAGTGACAGCTTTGTGCAGCATCAAGGAAGAAAAAGTCCTGGGTTTGACTTCTCGATCTTGCATTATCATGGGTATTCTGCTATGTTTCTCTCTCTTTGCCTGTAAAATGTGTGATGATGCTGCTAATCTATCCAAAATCCACTTTAAGAGGCTCAATCCATAAAGCCGATTTAAACAGCAGCTGCAATATGGGCACTATATTAATACCTTCTAACATGCTTCAGATTTTCCACAAGTGACTACGAACCAAAAGCCTAATTCGATTTCTTTTGAACTCTGCATTCTCATGATAACACTTCAACATTTTCAAGCCCAGGAACATGCTATGGACCAGTCCTCGCTACTGTGTGACTGCACACTGCTGTTTGTCCCAGCAGGTGCCCACTCAGACACAGTTATCACTTGAAAAGGGAGGAAACCCCATGCTGTAATGCGCAGAGCAGCACTTGGTTCACCAGTGCTACCGGAGGGCATGTGAATAGAGCAGGCTCTCTAGCTCAAGCAACAGGTGTCTGAGAGCCACATCCTGTGGCTACCCAAATTTTCCTACGGGCATCACAGTAAGAGAGAGAGACCAGTCTACAAACCACTGCTGGCAAAAACATGTTTGGCCAAGCACACAGGAATTCCAGAGTCATATGTTGTCTATAGGTTCTGAAATGATCACAAATGACAACCAAACCCATTTAACAATGTAGTTGCCATGAATAATGTGAGAGCAGTGGAGATCTGACACGTGTCTTGTGTTCTTATCCCAGTACAATAAAGCATACGGGACCCTTTCACAGCACCACAGCCTCAGTGCTGCAGGTCTGGTGGGTAAAGGACTTTACTCAAGCAGAATAACCAGACTAAATCACAGAATCACAGAACATTAGGCATTGGAAGGGACCTCAAAAGATCATCCAGCCCAATCCCCCTGCCAGAGCAGGATCACCTAGATCAAGTTGCACAGGAACGTGTCCAGGCGGGTTTCAAACATGTCCAGAGAAGGGCTCTAAAAAGTCATTACCATTAACAGGGCTGTGTAGCAGGACTCACATCTCTGTCACTGTCTGGAGCAACTCCTTAGGTCCCTCCACCTCAGCCCATCACAGTGCAGAGCAAGGCGCTCAGCTTTAACCACCTGTTTGTTCCTCTGTGCTTACCAAGGGCTGAGGCTGAATACGAGTCCAAACTCCTGCGCTGAGTCAGCCTCCATTCTGGGACGGACACAGAGAGTTTCCTGGAGAGGTCACCTTCACAAGTCGCCCACCACATCAGTGAAGGCAGGTGTCCCCTCTCCACATACACAACTCTGCTCACACAAACAGTCCTGAGCAGGTCAGTGCCACAGGGGAGGGAACGTTCTTTCAAACTGATTCTTTTTAAAAGACAAAGATCATTCCGAATGTGCATGGGAAGGTCATGGCAGCAACCCTGTTCCTTCATTACACACTGAATTTTGGTGCCATCAGCTACTGGCTCTTATAAAAAAGAACTAAAATAAGCCCTTCAGAGGACAGTGGGAACACCCAAAAGAAGACACTGTTCTTCAAGCCTAGATCCAAAGCTCTCAGCAAAGCTGAGGGGAATTTTTCCATTTCCCACTGTCACTTCTGTGCTTGTCTCACAGGTGTAGAGGGTCCCTTCAGGACTGCTGAAAGAGGACATGGCAATTAAACCCCTTCAGTCAGTCAAGAATTAGGAATTCTGAGAATTCCATGGACTAGAAATGTCTCTGAGCGGGGACCAAACAGAGCTAACAGCTCTGACGAATCTGACCGTTCTTCCATACAAAGAAGGTAAAACAGCTTTGAGCCAGGCCTGCCCTTGCATTGGTGGCTTGAATCCTAGCCCTCTGCTGAAGAATTTAAGTACTGGGCTCTTGGCTTCCCTAGATGCTCCCTTTGGCAGACATAATTACCACCTTTGGCAGTTGGTGACCCTTGTGTTTGGGGGCTGCAGCAACATTTTGAGAATATATAAGATTTTTGTAGGAAGAAACCCCCCTTCTTCTGTCTTGCTTCATTCATGGATACTTTCAAATGTTCAGCAGAATCAGGAGATGACCCATGAAGATCTGCTGGTATTTGTGCTACCTGACTCCCTCCATTCACTGGCCAGTGCAGTTGAACTATTTTTGACTAGAGTTGGGTCAGAAGCCCTCTCATGAAGTACCAGAAGACTTCTAAAGCACCTCTTCCTTACATCCACTCCAGTATCCCGCATATATTCCTTTCAGCCAAACCTCTCTTCAACTTATTTCCTTTCCCAAACTATTTCAGCCAACTAGGGGTTTGTGTGGTTTGTGTGGACAGCAATGGGTTTATTTTTGGGAGGGGTGTCTACCCTCACTCACTACATTTTGTGCCAATAGCTAATGTGATGGCTTGTTGACTGCTGATATTCATACCCAAGTCTTTGACAGGCAAGGCGCCCACTCACCAGCTGCTCAGCCTGTTGGACTGGGGTACAGACAGGGAGCAGGGAAAGCTGCAGGAGATAACATGGAAGTGAAGCCATTTTGTGCCGGCACGCAGGCGCACGGGCCTGCGGGACCAAAACACGTCACTCTTCATCACCTGCTCTTCAACTAATCTTAGTAGCATGCATGCGTGCACAGCAGCATCCATCCCGGAACACGGTAAAGTAAGGAGAGCTGGAAAGGTGTCACTTCAAGCCTGGTGTGATTTCAGTAGATCAACAGAAACCCACAGACAAATGTCAGAACATTAGCCTGAACATACCATGAACACAGAGCTTCAGGCTTAAACAAAGATGTGAGTTGTAAAGGCATGTAGTATTTTTAGAGTCATAGAATGGTTTAGGTTGGAAGGGACTTCAGAGCTCATCCAGTTCCAACCCCCTGCCATGGGCACCAATACCTCTTACCAGCCCAGGTTGCACAGAGCCCCAGCCAGCCTGGCCTTGGACACTTCTAGGGATGAAGCAGTCACAGCCTCCCTGGGCAACTTCTTCCAGGGCCTCAGCACCCTCACAGGAAGGAATTTCTTTCCAAGACCTAATCTAAATCTCCCCTCTTTTAGTTTGAAACATCTCCCTTGTCCTATCACTAGAGTCCCACAGAAAAACTTTCTGGAGCCCCTTCAGGGACTGAAAGCTTCTATAAGGTCCCCCTAAAGTCTTCTCTTCTCCAGGCTGAACAGCCCCAACTCCCTCAGCCTGTCCCCACAGCAAGGGTGCTCCCAGCCCTCTGATCAATCCTCATGGCCTCCTCTGCACTCGCTTCAACAGTTCCATATCTTTGTTACACTGGGGACTCCAGAACTGCATACAGCGGTCCAGGTGGGGTCTCCCGGCATCAGACTTTACTTCCTTCGCCAATCTCCTCTACTGTTAAAACAATCCCTCTCCTGTGGCAGATGCTTCTCTTTTAAATGGCCTTCCTGGTTGTAACCTGAGGTCCCAACCACAGCCCATGTCCATTTATTCAGGGATCAAGTCCCTGCATCTAAATTAACTTTCCTAGTGAAGAGTCAGTGATGAGGTACTGACATCCTAGGGATCTTTATTTCTCTTGTTCCCATGAGGAACAATTTGGGGGGCATTCGGGAAATTTTATAAACCTGAAAGTCTTTCCCCCTAGAATTTTTCAAATACCCCAATACACAGAAATTTCCATTAACTGCCGCTCCACGCTAAGTAAGAGATCAGCACCTCCATTTCATGCAGCACAAACTACAACAAACAGCACACAAAGCCTGAACAAGAGAGTAGAATTACTTCATCTGCTTGTCCCAGCCACAGCCCTGAGCCCCAAATGGCTTCATCTTCTCATACCACTTTGCCAGTTAGGCTTCACACAATGAAATCCTTGCAGCCTTCTGTGTTAATCCATTAATACCTGCAAGAGCAGGCTGAATTCTCTACTCTGACTATCACTTGGGAACCAAAGTGCCCAGCAAACACTGTTCCACATGCTCTGTTTTTCCCTCTGTATTTTACCAAGTAGAAAGTAAGTGCATTGCTGTTTTAGCAATGTCTGTGTGTCAGCACTGGGAGACAACAGGGATGGATTAGCCCTATGATCCCACTGCCCAGGTTTGTTCTCTCTGGTGATGGGCAACAGTCTGTGTCCACTGCATTTACAGCAACTGTCCCCTCCCTGCATCTGGTGATTTATGGTGGAGACAGCCAGAGGGTACATCCAGACATCGTACTTCCCATCCACTCTCCATTCCGAACTCATCTCATCCTTTTCCAACCTGCTTACGCTTTTGCCCTCCGCAGCATCCTGTGGTAATGAGCATTACAATTTAATTAGCAGACATGATAGGAAACATATCGAACTCGATTCAGGTGCTTACACCAGACTCTCCTAGACACTGAATCAGATTCCTCTCTAAGGGATGCAAAAGAGATGGATGCAGGACACGTGAGAGAGGCTAGGAAATCACTTCAGTTCTCACCGGAACATGCTCACTGCATGTGAAGATGGGGAGAGACTTGAGAGAGGGGAAAAGAGAATAAGGGCAAAGTAGCTTCCTGGCTGGAATCCAGAGATTTGAGCTAAGAATAAACAATAATACGTGTCTAACGTATTATTTTAACAGAATCGCCCATAAATCCTGTTAGCAAAAATTACCCTGCTGCCCAGGTCTCCTATCATGACCACTGTGACCAACACTATAAAAATCCTGGTGTGTGCTAAAGAAAAATACACATGGAAAAACAGGGACTGATATACCTGCTACTCATACACACAGAGACTTCTTCCCCTTCCCAGCCAGCACCTTGTAGAAAACACCACAAGGATGCCATACCCACAGCTATACTTCACTCCAAGGATTTGCTATCTTGAGGCAGATAATCTCAGGAAGAGCACAGGTTTGACATCTAAAAACTCCACACAACACCACAGCATCCTCTCTTTACCCTGACAGTGAAACTAGGATGCAGGTTAACCAGCAGGATGGCAGATCTCTGGGGAACTGATCTTGTGCAGCAGAAGGGGAGCAGCCTCAGCTCTCCTCATTTCAACCTTGAATACCAGCTTGTTTGTTGCTTCCCCAAGAGGGAACTTAGCCTAACTTACTCTGAAAACACATCGAAGCATAACAAGTAGCTGAAAGGGCTAAAAACCCTGTCCCAGCTTTCCAGTGACTGCAGGCAGCTCCATCTTCCTGTGCCTTTTGACTGCACTGGGCCTGACTGGCAAGGTGCTCTGCTGCAGTGATTTATGCTTACTGGTCATCTCCCTTGGCAGGAAAACCAAATGAGAGAAGCCTTTGCCTTGCTGTGCTTTGGAGCTAGAAACTCACCTAGCTAAGAAGCAGCCTTCAGTTGTTTCAGAGCCACTGCTTTGCTCTGGTACTTTGTAATCTCAACTACAAGTTGGGTCTGATCCTTCTGCTGTTACTCACACAAACACCACATTGCTGACCAGGATTCAGGGTTCAGAAACTTCCAGGAATCTCTTGCTAGCTTGTAATCTTCCTGACCTGGACACTGTAGAGATGACTAGCCAGTCTCTGGCAGTATCCTGCCTCACTGAGAACAGCTCTTGTCATGGGCCATCTAAATGTGCCCAAAAGCAGCTTCTGACGTGACCCTGCTCACCTTTGTACCAGATTATCAGCCCAAGCAGCCAGCAAACTCTGCTTGCTTCTGAAACCTGCATTCAGGCACTCACTTCAGACAGGTTCCTCTCATTACCAAAGATAAAACAATCCAGGACTGACTTTCTGGGTGGTTGGACCCCGCTGAGCTTGGTGATTTTCACTGATCATGCCATGGTAATTGTTTCATCCCTGAGCTTGGCTTTTCTCTGCTCACTCCTGTTTTCCTTTTCTCTCTCTCTCTCTAGCCAGAAATGATTTACATGTTTGTTTACTCTGAGCTACATTCATCTGAGTCATTCAGCAACCCTCTACCCACAACTATATTCCAGCAGATTTTGAACCAGAGTCTCAGTGAGCGAATATGAAGCTGTTGTGGAAATGAGAACAGGGGGTTAAACTCTGGGTCAGATTCCGCCACTGGCTTTCAAGGAGACCTGACCTTTGCCATGAACCTGTCACAGCTGAGCCGCATCGTAATGCCCCGTGTTCTACTTTACTTCCTAAAGAAAGAGAAACTCCAGGCAAAAGGATTACTCTATATTTACATCAGTGTAACAGTTAGTAGGATTTGGCTCATTCCGTACAAATTATACTACTGTACTTGTAGGAATAATCTTTTCTGTTTCAAACTAATTTTAGCTACCCTTGAGTGGTGATTATCAAGCTCTTCCATCTGTTGTAGAGAAAGAGAAATTATTCGCACACAGCTTTGGTGCATTTTCTCCTCTGAGGTATGTTTTCAAGAACTCTCTCTCTCAAAACACCCCAGCATAAGCACATTATTAGCAAGACTCATAACTCAGCTGACAGTACCTTGTCTATTAAATCCATAAGACGAAAAGACCCCACAACTGATATTTTCAGAATGGTATCTCTTTTTAAGGTTGTCTGAAAATCAACCTTTGCAAAAAGCAAGCAAACCGAGGGATTCTGTGTCTTGCACTGCCTCAAACCCAATTCTGAGTAGAAGCTATTCAGAGATTCTACCAAAGCAGAAGGTGGTTGAGGAAAATAACAATGCCTTGGAAATCTATTACAAAACCAAGGAGACTGCAATGTGTCAGCATGAAGGCGATACACACCAAAACTTAGTTCTCTTCGAAACCCAGCAATAGACATCAGGATTAATGCTCGATATACTCACAAGGTAAATTAAAGCTGATCAGAGGTTAGTCTCCAACTCAAGTCCTTTTCCATCTTGTTCCTTTTCACAGCTTAAAGAAAAGATCTACAAACAAAGCTTAAAGAAACCTCACGACCAACAACCTGGACCTCTTTCTTTACTTTTAATGCTAGAAATGTGCCCTGTAGCAATATAGCTCTCGCCTAGGAAGCCTTGCTTCTAGCTGATAGCATATTGATCACTGCTGCATCTCAAAGTACAACCAGAGAGAACAGCAAAGCCCCACCACAGAGACTAGCCAGCTCACAGTGGGCAGTTTGATGTCATGGTCAGGGTAAGCTCTTTGGTGTCTTCACTTACAGCTTCAACTGTCTAAGGCTCAAATGATTCTTCAGCCAACAATCACAGAATCATTTAGGTTGGAAAAGACTTTTTAAGATCATCAAGCAATCATTGCCTAGTTCCATGGGGAGAAATTGGGTGAAAATATTCATGGGCAAAGAGTGAGACATCTGATCACACCCAAATATGTTCTTTTATTTTTCTTCAAAGAAGACACTCAGTTCCTTCACAAGGGAGTATTACTCACGAAAACAGGTCCTTTAGTCCGCTTTGGAGCCCTCCAAAATTACATCCAGCTACAGTTTCAATAAACTGCCTACAGATACCACTTTAACTTCTGCAAAGCATTTTAAAAGCAGCAATACAGTCATTTGCATTTCCACTGTACCTCCCTGGCTGAAATGTGTTTTCAAGGGCTTCTGAAGAGCTTCATGAAGCCCTGAGAAATGGCAAGGCAGGATAAGCCGTATTTCATGGAGCAGGCAAGCAAGACTGAGAGACTTGCCGAGGATCAGATCAGGCAGGAAGTTCAGAAGTAAATAACCCTTCTCAGTTCTTCCCCCATGGGGGGGACACAGACTCACTGGAATCACACGCCAAAAATCTTCCCAAAATCTTTCCTTCCCTCTCCCCATGCATTCTGCGCTGCGTTACGTAATCTGGCTTGCAAGGAGATGCACCTGACACAAAACTTAGGGTTTACATCTGACCAGCAGGAAGATTTAACATTCATATCTACACCTATACCTATATGATACAGTGGGAAAAGTTAAGAGGAAGCAATGAGATGGACTGGAAGTTCAACACGATGCTGCTCCCTCACAAGACCCCATCCATGACCATTCAACCATGTTACCTCGAGCTTGTCGGATTCAGCAGAAGCCTCGCACGTTTCCATATTCATAACCGTGACTAACAAACCCGTTGTCAGCAGCACTGAAAATACCCCACAAAGCAGAGCTGGCTTCACACCGAAGGGACCCCTGGAGTCACCGCTCCATAGTAAACAGATGAACTTAGGCAGAGTCTTGAAAACCAGCCCTGGTTTTGCGGGGGGGGGGGGGNGGTGTGGGGGGGGGGGGGGGGGGGTGTTCAAGCTGCGTAATTGGGAAAAGCTATAAAATAGATAAAGACCTGCACGATGATGCCCGTGGACCGAGGGGATAAGAACCGAGGGATTTCTTCTGCAGGGAACGGAGCTCCCTCTGGTACCACCGTGGCCGTGGGTCAGCGAGAGGACTCGGAGCCAGGTCAAGGGACGCCCCAGTCAGCACCAGCTCGCAGTGGTGTGGGTGCAGGTGGCTGCCTCGGTTCGCGCTGCCCTTCAGCTCAGGGTCAGCTCCAGCCCGGCAGTGGCACAGGCGGCTCCGGGATGCTGCTCCTGCGAGGCAGCCTCGGGAAGGGGACCGCTCAGCCCCGTCCTCCTGCCCGTCCCGGACCCTCCCCGATCCCGTGCGCACCCCGGCCCCGCTCTCGGCTCACCTCAGCCGCTCCGTCAGGCTCTACATGCCGCGCTGCCGCCCGCGGGCCCGGGGCCCCGCCGTCTCCGCTCGCTGGGGATCCGCTCGGCCGAGAGCTCCGCGGAAGGGGGGCGGGAGCCCCATCGCCGCCCCGCCCGCGCCGCCCAGCCCCTGCCCAGCCCCAGGCGGGAGCGCTACGGCGCGGCCCGGGGAGCGGCGGGGCCGCGGGGGGGGGGGGGGGGGGGGGGGGGGGGGGGCGGGCCCCCCACCCCCGCCCCGCCCGCGCCGCCCAGCCCCTGCCCAGCCCCAGGCGGGAGCGCTACGGCGCGGCCCGGGGAGCGGCGGGGCCGCGTGGCGGGCGGACGGAAGGGCAGGGTGCGAGCGGCATCGCGCGCTCCTCGTCCTGCGGCCACGGGGCTGCGAAGAGCCCGCTCGTGCCGCCTCCCGCCGCCCCGAGGCGCAGCCGGGCCCGAGGCGGAGCGGAGAGCCCGGGCTGCACGAGCAGAGCCCCGCGATTGCCGCACGGGCACCGGCCGCCCTTCGCACGTACCGGTACAGCCCCTTCACAGGCCGACACCCCCCTCGCACACTGACTGTCTCCCTCACACACTGACAGCTTCCCTCACACACTGTCTCCGCTCACACACTGAATGTCTCCCCTCACACACCGACAGTTCCCTCACACACTGTCTCCCCTCACACACTGACTGTCTCCCCTCACACCCCGTCTCTCCTCACTGTCTCCCCTCACACACTGACAGCTCCTCTCATACACTGACAGTTCCCCTCACACACTGACAGCTCCCCTCACACACTGTCTCCCCTCACACATTGCCTGTCTCCCCTCACACACTGACTGTCTCCCCTCACACCCCGTCTCTCCTCACTGTCTCCCCTCACACACTGACAGCTCCTCTCATACACTGACAGTTCCCCTCACACACTGACAGCTCCCCTCACACACTGTCTCCCCTCACACA
>VXBP01006188.1:25871-40623 GCA_013400115.1 Rhinopomastus cyanomelas | reverse complement strand
ACCCCCTGCCAGCTCCCCTCAGACGTTTACTGTCTCCCCTCACACACTGACTGTCTCCCTCACACAGTGACAGTCTCCCCTCACACACTGGCTGTCTCCCCTCACACACCGACTGTCCTCTCCTCACACACTGACAGCTCCCCTCAGACGTTTACTGTCTCCCCTCACACACTGACTGTCTCCCCTCACACAATGACAGCCCCTCTCACACATTGTCTTTCTCCCTGTCTTTCCTCACACACTGACTTTCTCCCCTCACACACTGACACTGCCTGTCTCCCCTCACACACTGACTGTCTCTCCTCACCCAGTGACTGTCTCCCCTCACACACTGACTGTCTCCCCTCACACAATGACAGCCCCTCTCACACATTGTCTTTCTCCCTGTCTTTCCTCACACACTGACTTTCTCCCCTCACACACTGACACTGCCTGTCTCCCCTCACACACTGACTGTCTCCCCTCACACAATGACAGCCCCTCTCACACATTGACTTTCTCCCTGTCTTTCCTCACACACTGACTTTCTCCCCTCACACACTGACACTGGCTGTCTCCCCTCACACACTGACTGTCTCTCCTCACACAATGACAGCCCCTCTCACACACTGACTGTCTTTCCTCACACACTGACACTGGCTGTCTCCCCTCACACACTGACTTATATACAGCCACCCCTCACACTCACACACTTTCACATACACCCTCCCCTCATACTGCCATAGTACAGCCCCCCTTTCAGATTATTGCAGGGACACAACTACCCTTCTCGCATGCACTCACACATGCACACAGAGACACATGCACCCTCCTTTCTCATATTCACACTTGTTCTGCCCCCCTCTGTCACATCTCCTCCCCTTACACACAAGCACATGTGCTACAGACTCCCTTCACACATCGACCAACACACTCACCCTCATGNCTGTCTCCCCTCACACACTGACTGTCTCCCCTCACACACTGACTGTCTCTCCTCACACAGTGACTGTCTCCCCTCACACACTGACTGTCTCTCCTCACACAATGACAGCCCCTCTCACACACTGACTGTCTTTCCTCACACACTGACACTGGCTGTCTCCCCTCACACACTGACTTATATACAGCCACCCCTCACACTCACACACTTTCACATACACCCTCCCCTCATACTGCCATAGTACAGCCCCCCTTTCAGATTATTGCAGGGACACAACTACCCTTCTCGCATGCACTCACACATGCACACAGAGACACATGCACCCTCCTTTCTCATATTCACACTTGTTCTGCCCCCCTCTGTCACATCTCCTCCCCTTACACACAAGCACATGTGCTACAGACTCCCTTCACACATCGACCAACACACTCACCCTCATGAACACCCCCTCGAGACACACAGAGATGCATCACACCAAACACACCCTCACACTGCCCGCACACATATCCACCCACCCACACAGACTTAAACACAGCCCCACGCACTCCCTCACATTCAACCACCCACCACCTCACACCCACACCCCCTCTTACACACCCCACACCCCCTCGCCCCCATGTGCAGACACACACACACATGCTCCCCCATCCATCTACCCACTCACACACCCGCTCACACTTTCCCATTCACCCCCCAGCCCCTCACACACTCATGCCCTGGTGCACCACCAAGGGTGCCCTCCACCCAGACACTCCCAGGGTGCTGAGAGGCCTTGGAGGGAGAAGCAGGTGCCTCAGGCACCCTAAACTCCAGTGCAAGACACCCCTCAGGCCATATTCCTTACCAGGTGACATGGACAAAGTCATTGAGTGCACCCTCAGCAGGTTTGCTGACGACACCAAGCTGTGTGGTGCAGCAGACACGCTGGAGGACAGGGATGCCATCCAGAGGGACCTGGACAGGCTGAAGAGGTGGGCACAAGCCAACCCGATGGGGTTCAACAAGACCAAGTGTAAGGTCCGGCATCTGGGTCGAGGCAATACTAAGCACAAGTACAGGCTGGGTAGCTACTGGGCTGCATCAGGAGAAATGTGGCCAGCAGTTCGAGGGAAGTGATTCTCTCCCTCTACTCCGCTCTGGTGAGACCCCATCTGGAGCACTGTGTCCAGTTCTGGAGCCCTTATTACAAGAAGGATGTGGGCATGCTGGAGCAAGTGCAGAGGAGGGCCACGAGGATGACCAGAGGGCTGGAGCACCTCTCCTATGAGGACAGACTGAGAGAATTGGGCCTGTTCAGTCTGGAGAAGAGGAGGCTCCCAGGTAACCTTATTGTGGCCTTCCAGTATCTGAGAGGGGTCTACAAAAAGGCTGGAGAGGGGCTTTTTAGGATGTCAGGTAGCGACAGGACTAGGGGGAATGGAGCAAAGCTGGAGATGGGTAGATTTAGAGTGTATGTGAGGAGGAAGTTCTTCACCGTGAGAGTGGTGAGAGCCTGGAAGTGGTTTCCCAGGAAGGTGGTTGGGGCCCCGTTCTTGGAGATGTTTAAGGCCGGGCTGGATGAAGCTCTGACCAGCCTGATCTAGGGTGGGGTGTCCCTGCCCATGGTAGGGGAGTTGGAAATGGATGATCCTGTGGTCCCTTCCAACCCTGAGTGATTCTTATTCTGTAACTTCTCCAGTGAAATAATCCTGCTGTGGCAGGGGGATTGGACTAGATGATCTCTCAGGGTCCCTTCCAATCCCTAATGATTCTCTGATTCCATCAGCACAGCACCCAGTGACACCTGGCTCTGTGACTAGTAAACTTACCAGACATCCCAGGGCTCTGAGTCCGTAACTCCAGTTCCCACTTTGACATGTGAGTGTCCACATCTATTAGAGAACAGAGAAAACCTCAGAAGCTGTTTAGCAACAGCCCAAATCCAGAGTTTACCTTTTCCCCATACAGGAAACCTGCCCTCTGCTCAGCAGGAGGACCTTGTTCTGCCTCTCCACCTGTCCCTTTCCCAATGACCCCCAAAATCCAGGCATCGCTGCTTACACTGTGGTTCATTTCCTACCTTTCTACTGAGCACAGCATTTTATTTATGCCAGAAGAGAGGGCCTCCAACAGAGGCACTCGCACTAATCCTGCATTCACCGTCATGGCACAAAATTGCTCGTGGCTGGACCTTTTAGGGTTATCCCAGCAACACCCGTATGCAGGAGTATGCTGGGTTTTGTACTCTGATCCCCCACATGAATCCCCCATGGATCTAGCACCCCAAATCCTATACTAAACTGTTTTTCTTTTGCAGAGCCTTTCCTACTGCTTCACCCTCAACACCAAGACCTGATGCTCAAGAGGAATTTGTAATTGGCCCTAGAGGCACTGGGTACTGACAGCCTGGAGAGCAGTGCAGGAGAAAGGAACCTGGGCATCCTAGTGGCTAGTAGGATGACCATGAGCCAGCAATGTGCCCTTGTGGCTAAGAGGGCCAACAGCAGTCTGGGGTGGATCAGAAAGGGGACGGTTAGCAGATCAGGAGACGTTCTCCTCCCTCTCCACTCTGCCCTGCTGAGATCACATCTGGAATCTTGTGTCCAGTTGTAGGCCCCCTCAAGTTCCAGAAGGACATGCTGCTGCTGGAGAGAGTACAGCGCAGAGCCACAGACATGATGAAGGGAGGAGAACATCTCCCTGCTGAGGAAAGGCTGAGGGAGCTGGGTCTCTTGAGCTTGGAAAGAATGAGACTCAGGGGTGACCGCATGAATGTTGATCAATATGTGAAGGACAGGTGTCAGGAGGATGGAGCCAGGCTCTGCTCAATGTCATCTACGGATAGGACAAGGAGCAATGGCTGTGAGCTGCAACATAGAATGTTCCATATGAATGTGAGAAGGAACTTCTTCGCAGTGAGGGTGACAGAGCCCTGGAAGGGGCTGCCCAGGGGGGTTGTGAAGTCTCCTTCTCTGGAGAAGTTTAAAACCCACCTGAATATGTTCCTGTATGACTTGGTCTAGGTGGTCCTGCTGTGGCAGGGGGATGGGACTGGATGATCTTTTGAGGTCCCTTCCAATCCTGATGTTCTGTGATTCTGTTATTCTGTGATACATCAAACCCTTGTGCTGGCCTCCTAAATGATCAAAATTGTTGCCATACTCCCCTAAATATTGCTGCGATATTATTGCAAGATGGATAATTCACGCTAACGCTCCCAGCTCACTGAGCTTTTCGTAAGAAAGCACTTTAGCAGCTACATTCTGTGCGCAGGGACCACTTTATCTGTCACGGAGATGCGCCCACCCAAAAGGTGAAACACAACAGCGACTTTAATGCGGCACAACGAGACTACGCAAGCAGCGTCAGCTTCCGCAGCTTGAAGTGCTGGAGCAGCCACACTCTGAACACACGAGCTAACTCAGAGTGCTGGGATGGATTCTTCTTCCCCTGCAAAACAGTTCTGGTGTTGACTCAATATTTTATCTCTGCAAATGTTTGGAAGCCCTTCTCATCCTCCCAGATGCTGAGCCGCATCAAGTAAATGATTCAGAGCAAATTCACCACTTTTGCCTGCGTTTTGTGTCAGTCCAAGAACACAAAATGATTCTCTTCCTGCTCACAGCCAGTCAACCTGTGCCGAAGAGCATGTTGTAGAGATGTTATTGCTGGTTGCTTCTCACAGGTCATTAGCAACAGGAGCAGGGGGAAGGGCTTCAAGCTGCAGTAGGGGAGGGTTAGACTGGACATAAAGAAGAAATTCTTTCCTGGAGAGAGTGGTCAGGCACTGGGATGGGCTGCGCAGGGTGGGGGTTGAGTCCCCATCCCTGGAGGTTTAAAAGTCATTTGGATGCAGTGTTGGGGGATCTGATTTAGGGATGACCTTGTACAGCAGGGTTGCTGGTTGGACTCGATGATCCCAGGGGTCTTTTCTTTTCTAACCTGAATGATTCTGTGATTCTATGACTGGCTTTTAGAGCCAAGAACTGAGACGACACTGACATGTTGCTGCAGGGGTTTTGCTGCACTGTCTGTAGATGTGTGTGTGCTGAGTAGGTACAGTCGGCTTCGGAGATTACATCCATTTTGTCCCTGTTCCAGTGTGGTGAGCTGAGTTTACTGCCAGGGAATGGCCTTGAGCCCAAGGAGAGAGTCCTTTCAGCTGCCAAGATGGGCTTCAAATTAGGGACATAAAAGAGTTTTCACAGAATCACAGAACATTAGGTGTTGGAAGGGACCTCGAAAGATCATTCAGTGCAATCCCCCTACCACAGCTGGGTCACCTAGATCCAGTCACACAGGAACATGGCCAGGCGGGTTTTAAATATCTCTAGAGAAGGAGACTAAGATGGAAAACAGTTTGCAACCACAAAGCAAAACTCGGGGTCTTTGTATAGTGTCAAACACAGGTCAGGGCTTCTCCAGCAATCCTGATTGACTGATTTAATGCATTTTCTTGTGTGTGTTCTCTGTAGGACTTTTATTCTCCTGCATTTTTGCACAGATCTAGGCCCTGGGTTTTGCCCAGCAGGTGCCTTGTACAAGGTAAGCACAGCAAAGGGTTGATGTTTGCAAGTACAATGCAAAACGTTCCCTCAAATCCCATAAATCACAGAACATTAGGGATTGCAAGGGACTTTGAAAGATCATCTAGTCGACAATTCCCCTGGGCAGCCTGTTCCAGTGCTTTGTCACCTTCATTATGAAGAATTTCCTTCTCACATTCATATGGAACCTCCTCCGGTCCAGCTCACACTCCCTGCCCCTTGTCCTATCACTAGATGACATTGAGAAGAGCCTGGCTCCATCCTCCTGACACCCACCCTTCACACATTTATAGATATGAATGAGGTGCAGGTGATTGAAATGAATGGAAAATTCCATTTGGGTTGGCCCATCCCGTTTGGGAATTAATTGCTGTGGAGCCACTTGTACTAAATTACAGCACGAAGGGACCAGGATCAATCAGCATCAGGCTCAGCAGCGCGCCGGCAACCAATTTCATCTCACAAAAGCTGTCTGGTGCCGGTAATCTCAAGAACAAAAGCAAGTAAAAGCGACAAGTTTATTTATTTATCTTTCCTCTGTCCTAAAGTGAAGCGGGACAGTAGCTGAGCCCTAAAAATAGAGAGGGAAACAATTATTCTTAGAACTAAAGCCTCCAGAAAATGCCTTTTATCTTGCTGGGAAAGAAACCACCACGTGTATTCCTTCCTCCTGCAGAGAGAGGGAGAGTTTGCATATTTTGATTAGATCAGCTGAAAGGTTGGGGAAAAGAGAACTTGGTTTGCTGTCAAGCTCCTCAGCAGAGTTTTGAGAGTTCAGGAACTTGGAGAGAACTTTAAATCTCCACATTTAAAAATAATCTAACCCTTACGAAAATGCCACAGATTTTTAAATTATTATCATTGTAACTGCTGTCTTAGATGACTCCAGGGCAGCAGAACATGGAAATTAAACTTGGAAACTGGAAAACTTTTGGTTTTCTTTTGCAACCTTCTGCACTTCCAAACCTTCTCACTGTTAAGGGGGCAGCAGGTGATCCCTGCAGGCCTGCCATTTCCCTCCTATTTGCAAGAAGAGATGGAGCTTGACAGGACATTCGGGGCTACATGGTAATGGGGAGTATGAGCCAGAGATTTCTGTGTCTCCTCGTCAGCAGCTTTAATTTGTCTCTGGATTACCTTTATCATCATTATTTTGGATCCTTTCTGTTTCTGCTCCAGTGAACAGCTCCAGGCGAGCTGCTCCGCTGCTGCTGTGTGCTCTGCTGGGTTCATGCAAGTGACAGCGCACCAATTCACATCAGCGGAAGATCAGACCCTGGGACTTAAACCTGCTGCTCCCACTAAACTTGCTGGAAAAGTGAGTTCAATTCCTGATGTCACAATGTCCCTTCCAAGCTGCAATGGATGCGTTAGCCCAGGGGCAGTTTGTCTCAATTTATTTGTTGAGCGCGCAGCCCTTTTTCCCCCATTTGCTGATACGAAACTAAGTTTCCCCTTTGCAGACAGACACCACCAGCCAGCCTGGCTGCTCACATCAGGATCGTCATTTTCTGGCAAGGCTGACATTGGGCAGTACAGCAGGTAAAAGGACCAAAATTATCCCTGTAAAACAAGTTGTTCCTTTCTTCAGCTTTAATCCTGTCCTTCAGCATGCGGCACATCAGCTCTGACTGGTTGCAGAAGTGCTGCTACCTGCGTGAGCCAGGAGGAGACAGATGACTGCAAGCAGCGGTCACTGCTGTTTAATAGATTACTGCTCATTAACTTAATACCATTTGCTCCTTCTGTGCCTGCGCCTCTCGCTTCCTGCAAACACGAGTTGTAATGCTTTTGCAGAGCCCTTCTGCAACGCATGTGCAGCTCTGCAGGACATGCTGGCCCCAGCACAGCTTCCTGGCACCTGCTGGTAGAGCTGGTGCTCCTCAGAGTCTGCTCTCAGAAATGTCCTGGCAAGTCACAGAATCATAGGACAGGGGGTTCTGAAGGGACCTCTGGAGATTATCTAGTCCAACCCTTCTGCAGGGCAGGATTCCCTAGAGCAGATCCCACAGGAACATGTCCAGAGCAGGAGACTCCTCAACCTTTCTGGACAGCCTGTTCCAGTGCTCCAGTTCCTCCTACAGATACAGATGTGGGCCTTAGGAGGTATTTGAACAGTCTAAAAGGAAGAAAAGGCATTGACAAGGTAATAAATATCATGGAAAGATCTCCAAGGAACTGCAGAGGGCTTGTCAGCCAGGGGCACTACAGCACCTGCCATGATCTGCAGCCACTGGTAGGAGTCTAAAGGAGTTAAATTTTTGTCTTCTCACACTTCACCTCTGATTTCAGCCTTTAGGTTGAACGCCTTTGAAACTTTGCCTTCGGGCTCTCTTGCTCTCGTTTTGGTGTTTGTCTTCACAGAATCACAGAATTATTGAGGCTGAAGAAGCCCTCTGAGCTCAGCCGGCCCAACCCATGACCTAACATCACCCCAGCAGCCAGACCAGGGCACTAAGGGCCACAGCCAGGCTGCCCTTCAACAATTCCAGGGATGGGGACTTCACCACTGCCCTGGGCAGTCCAGTCCAGGCTCTGATCACCCTTTCCCTGAGGAAGGGCTTCTTAACATCCAACCTAATCCTCCGCTGATATTGCTTCAGGCCAAGCCCTCTTGTCCTGGTGCTGGTTGCCTGGAAGGAGAGCCTCACCCCCACCTGACTACAACCTCCCTTCAGGGAGTTGTAGAGAAGGATGAGGTCTCCCCTGAATCTCCTCCAGGCTAAACATCCTCAGCTCCCTCAGCCTCTCCCCATCAGCCTTTCCCTCCAGTCCCTTCACCAGCCTCGTTGCTTCTCTGGACCCGCTCCAGCCCCTCGTTGCTCCTGGGGTCCTCATAATTTACTTCCTATTAAGTGACTCAAACTGTTTTCCATTCTGTCAGTGCCTCACATAACTGTGTCTATATTTTGCCCTTGGTTCAGAGCCCTTGTTTACCCAGTGACCCTGTGGCACCCTGCATTTCAAGAAAAGCTCCGAACCTCTAGATAGAACTGGAAACTTATTGGCAAAGTCATCTCTCTCACCCTGGGCCAGCTGGGCCAAAGCAAGTGCTGTCAAATCCTTGCTCGAGAGGGCAGCAGGCAGCATTTGCTATCAGCTCTGCCTGCAGCAGCTGCAGTGCATTTCCCCCCTGGTATCACATTCCCATGCACAGCCCCAGGAAGAACCTCAGAGGCAAGAAAGTTGTAAGGATTTGGGGTGCAAACTGCTGGCAATGCCAAGTTCTTTGTTGGATGGTTTGTGCCCAGCACTTCAGAAACAGGGGGGCCACTCTCAAAACTCCACATTTGGCTCCAGTTCAGACCCTCGGTGCTGTCACAGAATCATAGAACATTAGGGATTGGAAGCGATATAGAAAGATCATCTAGTCCAACCCCCCTGCCACAGCAGGATCACCTAGACCAAGTTGCAAAGGAACATATCCAGACAGGTTTTAAACTTCTCCAGAGAAGAAGACTCCACAACTCCCCTGGGCAGCCCATTCCAGGGCTCTGCCACCCTCACCGGGAAGAAGTTCCTTCTGATGTTTATATGGAACCTCCTATGTTCCAGCTCACAGCCATTACTGCTTGTCCTATCAGTAGACGACATTGAGCAGAGCCTGGCTCCATCCTCCTGACACCCACCCTTCACATATTTATAGACATTCATGAGGTCATCCCTCAGTCTTCTCTTCTCTGAGCTCAAGAGACCCAGCTCCCTCAACATTTCCTCATAAGGGAGGTGCTCCACTTCCTTCACCATCCTTGTTGCTCTACGCTGGACTCCCTCCAGCAGCTCTGTGTCCATCTTGAACTGACTGTCAGAGCAAAGATATTTCCAAGAGGATCAGCTGTGGGTGGTGGCTGCCAGCCCACGAGGGTTCAGCCAAGCTCTCTGCTTCCCAGGCAATATCACAAAATGCCCGTCCCTGTTTAAAACAGTCCCTCGGGAGCCCACCGGCAACACTGGTGAGTGATGCAGCATATCCTTGCCTGTGTTTAATTAGGATTTGCATACTGGGGACATCAACTCCAGTACCTTATCCCTGTCAAGGCTCTGTTCTAGCTGAGTTCAAGGTAAGAAGGCAGGAAACCACGTTGTGGATCTAAGTGGAATAAACAGCCCAGAGAAAAGCAGCAGCTTCCAGTCTCTGCTGGCAGCCAGCTTCTGTGCTGAAGCAGGAGGGATTATATCCCTTAGAAAAATATAAACTTCCCTTGGCTGATACAGTGGAGAAAACTCTCTTTACAGATAAATCTTGCTGTGCGCTGTCAGTACTATTTCCCCTCTACGTGTCTCTCAGACTAATTCCAGACGGAGGCTTTCTTTGCAGGCAGTGTCTTGCAGTCTTGATCACTGCGCTCCTGGGCTTGACGCTGTGTGAAAATCATGGACTCAGGAAAATCTGCACAAGCAGAACCTGCACGATATGGCTCGCGACTGCCTGTCCTCCCTTCTGTGCATCTGTGCATCGCCTCCCCAGGCAGAAGTATTTCCGTCTTGTGTCTCTCTCCCCTTCAGTGAGGACGTGTATATTAATTCAAGACTTTCTTTTTCATTTCTTCAAACCCCAAGTCTTTCAAACTGAAGAAGGGAAGTGGCTGTCCAGGTCCCACCAGCAAGACCGGTGCAGTGTGTCCCTGGAGCTGGTCACCTACAGCCAGGCTCTGATTTCATTTGTATGCAGGTCGAGCCTAAGGAAAATATTGATTGTAGCGATGTTTCTTGTGATTTACATTTGTGTCGCAAAGTTGTTTCTGCGGCTAATATCCAATCCCTCTTCTGTGCAATGGAAATAAGATTCTTCTTGGGGGAGTAATGTCATTTGGCTTTTAAAACTGGTTGCGCTGGGGATAATATAAGAGAGCAGAAAACATAGAGCAGGATTGAGTTTACCGATTGAGAAAACCCCTGACTGTGCATAGTTCAGAATACAGATCATTCTTGGGGACCATGGATACTCTTTAAAAAAGGGGTTTGTGAAGTCACCTCTCCATACCTTACACAGTTATTAATGATGTAGGAGATGGAGCCACCGAGGCAGGATAGTGTGTTGATGATCACTTATTGGTTTTATCACAAACATGCCAGGGTTCGTGGAATTTATTATTGCATCTGGACAAAGAAAGGATGAACTTTTTAATGTATCACCATCTGTCTTCAGTTTCACAGAACCACAGAATCATTCAGGTTGGAAAAGACTCTTAGAATCATCAAGTCCAATGATCAACCGTACTCTACATGTTCACCCCTAAACCAGATTACAGAATCACAGAACATTAGGGATTGGAAGGTACCTTGGAAGATCATCTGATCCAATCTCCCCACCACAGCAGGATCACCTAGATCCAGTTTGCACAGGGACATATCCAGGCAGGTTTTAAACATTGCCAGAGAAGGAGATTCCACAACCCCCCTGGGCAGCCCCTTCAGTGCTCTGTCACCATCGCTGGGAAGAAGGTCCATCTTATATTCATGTGGAACCTCCTATGATCCCCCAACACTATATCTAAGCATCTTTTAAGCTCATCCAAGGATGGGGACTCAACTCCAACCCTGGGCCATCACTGGACCCCACACTGGGCCATCCCAGTGCCTGACCACTCTCTCCCAGAACAATTTCTTCCTCATGTCCAGTCTAACCCTCACCTGTTGAAGCTTGAAGCTCTTCCCTCTGCTTCTGTCACTAATGACCTGTGAGAATAGACCAGCACCAGCATCTCTGTGGTGTCCTTTCAGACAGCTGTAAAGAGTGATGACATCTTCCCTCAGCCTCCTCTTCCTCAAACTAAACAGCCCCAACTCTCTCCATCTCTCCCCATCAGATTGATTCTCTAGGCCCTTCCCCAGCTTCATTGCCCTCCTCCGCCCTCGCTCAAGCCACAGCATCAAAAATCTATCCTTTAGTAGGATCCATTAGGGTCTTGAAAATAAATCCATTTGTTTGCACAAAGCCTCTTCAATCTTGGACTTAGTATTTCTTAGCCATTATCTGTTACCGCCTTCTTTCCTTTTTATGACCCCTTTTTTATTTACAGTAGAGCCCTTAATTTAGTAGTGCTGACACAGTTACATTTGCAGTAATAGCTTAATTACCATATATTCGTGAATAGGGCGGGTAGGGATAGCAGCAGCAAACGTGACAGATTCATTTGCATTGTTGTTGTTAGCATGCGGCACAAATGGGATTTTTTTTGTTTGTGAAGCAACTGCTTAATGGGGCTTCACTGCTTCCGTAGGAACCCAAGTCTGGAGGAGAACAACATGCTGCTACCAAGTCTGTATGGGTCTGGAACTGCGCTGAGATGACACTGACAGATGGCATGCAATGCCTTCCTCCAGCTCAGCAGAAAAGGGGGAAAGGCAGTAAAGGGATCAATGGAGATTAGAGTCTTTATCAATGGGACTTGAAATCTAGTGCACCATGAGGAGAGGCTGAGGGAGCTGGGTCTCTTGAGCTTGGAAACAAGGAGACTGAGGGGTGACCTCATTAATGTCTATAAATATGTGAAGAGCATGTGTCAGGAGGATGGAGCCAGGCTCTTCTCGATGTCATATAGTCATAGGATGAGGGGCAATGGGTGTGAGCTGGAACAGAGGAGGTTCCATATCAGAAGGAACTTCTTCCCAGTGAGGGTGACAGAGTCCTGGAAGGGGCTGCCCAGGGGGGTTGTGGAGTCTCCTCTGCAGAAGTTTAAAACCCGCTTGGCTGTGTTCCTACGTGACTCGATCTAGGGGATCCTGCTTTGGCAGGGGGATTGGACTGGACGATCTTTCAATGTCCCTTCCAATCACTAATGATTCTATGATTCTATGATATGATTTGTTTGAAAAGGAACATCTATCTGACGAAATTAAAGTGCAGCAGAGAATCAATGTATCTGCTATTCTTTGTGGGCTGAGCAGACAGGCTTTAATCTGGAATTTTAAGCACAAATATAATTGCAACAAGCGATGGCTTGGAGCTCTGACATCTTCCTTATGAGCAGGAACTTCTTCACAGTGATGGTGATGGAGCACTGGAAGGGGCTGCCCAAGGAGGTTGTGGAGTCTCCTTCCCTGGAGATGTTTAAAACCCGCCTGGACATGTTCCTGTGCAACTGGATCTAGGGGATGTTGCTGTGGACAGGATGATCTTTTGAGGTCCCTTCCAATCCCTAATGTTCTGTGATCCTGTGATTCTTTGATCCTCGGTAGCAAAGCTCTTCTTCATGGCTCTCAAAGCAAAACTCTAATTGATTTTGCTGGTAGGAAATGGACTGGCACCAGCTGGTGCTCCCAGTCCTTCTCCCTGTACTGTGTGTGGAGAGCAGACCCGATCCATTGACTATGGGGACACGGGGACCTCAGCCAGCAGTTTGTTGAGAGGCCTCTGGCAAAGCCATGCATCTTCAAACATGCACAATCCATGGCAGCGTTTCGGCAAGGATTATTAGAGCTGCTATTTATGAAGTGCTCCTCGGTGGCAATGGGTGAGGTGTTCCACAGCTCTGAAGCATCTGGAATATTTGCAGAGTGCTTGAAATTAACGGTTGTGAATTCTGCTGCTGAATATATTCCTTCCATGGAAGTGTGTAGAGAGCTAGGCATCATTCCTGATAAAATGCCCATCACCACTTCAAGTGGTTGTGTTCTTTACTGTTACGAACTGCACATGCTCCATCTCTCTGCACAAGCTCACAGAGAGAAAATTGCTGGTCTTGATTCACTGAGGTAGGTGAGACTCTGATTCCTTGCTCATGAAGAGTCCCACTGTTAGAGCACTGACTGAAAATCAGGAATTTACTGAAGTGTGTCCCCTAATCTAGATCAGAATTAAGGTCTGAGGGAACAGGGAAGCCAAAACGTTGCTACGATTTTCCCTTTGAAGATGTGAGCTCTACTTATTTAGCCATGAGGTGAGTGGTTGGGATGAGTGATGCCACAGAAACCAGAGTAAGCCAGAGATGAATCTGTTCCCACTGGGTAAGAGAGAGACTTGTCAGTGTTATTTATGAATTTGCAAGTCATGAGGAATTTAGAAATGATAGCTTGTCACCACTGTTTGCTCTCTTGCCCTAGCTGGTGGCTCGTTCTTTGGGAACAACAGCAGCCTGAACAAGAGCCCCTTTCAGCCACATTTATGTGAGAAAACACAAGTTTGTTTGAATAGGTAGAGAGGACATTCTACTAATTTTCAGTCTCTTCTGACACTCCAGGAGAGATGTGGTCAGCTTTTCTGTTCTTCCAGGTGAGAATGCTGAGGCAGCAAGGCTATTCAAAACCAAAACTGTGCCTGGCTGAGGCTTATCAAAGCTTCATCACAGACAGTAAATACCAAAAGACAGTCTGGTTTGTGTAACAAATTGAAGATGAGCTTTTTATAAACTTGTTGGACTAATCCTTTGTTAAAAACCACCACAACGCCTGTCCATACTTTCTCTAAGATCAGCCTTAAACAGAGTCACCAACAGGACCTTGGTGCTGTAGGCACCATGGAGTAGTTGAGATACCTCAATGATGTGAGAAGGAACATCTCCATGGTGAGGGTGACAGAGCACTGGAAGAGGTTGCCCAGGGAGGTGATGGCATCTCCTTCTCTGCAGATGCTTACAACACACCTGGACATGTTCTTGTGCAACTGGATCCGGGAGATCCTGCTGTGGCAGAGGGATTGGACTGGGTGATCTTTCGAAGTCCCTTCCAAAACTTAAATGTTCTATGATTCTGTGATATCTTCTTTCTTTCATTTCTTCTTCATAGAATCATAGAATCATCATGGCTGGAAAGGGCCTCCAGGGTCATCAAGTCCAGCCCTTTCTCCTAGTGCCTAACCGCTAGACCATATCCCCAAGCGCCGCATCCACCCGTTCCTTGAGCACCTCCAGGGTTGCTGACATCACCACCTCCCTGGGCAATCCATTCCAGCACCTAACCACCCTCTCAGTAAAGAATTTCTTTCTAACATCCAGTCTAAACCTCCCCTGATGCAACTTGAGGCCATTTCGCCTCATCCTATCATCACGTATTTGAGAGAAGAGACCAACACCAGCCTTGCTACAACCTCCTTTAAGGTAGTTGTAGAGGGCAATAAGGTCCCCTCTCAGTCTTCTCTTCTCCAGACTAAACAACCCCAGCTCCCTCAGTCTCTCCTCATAGGGCATGTCCTCCAGCCCCTTCACCAGCTTGGTTGCTCTTCTTTGGACTCACTCCAGCACCTCAATGTCCTTCCTGTACTGTGGTGACCAAAACTGGACACAGTACTCGAGGTGCGGTCTCACAAGTGCAGAGTATAGGGGCACAATCACCTTCCTGCTCCTACTGGTCACGCCGTTTCTGA
>VXBP01006188.1:0-25405 GCA_013400115.1 Rhinopomastus cyanomelas | reverse complement strand
GAACCTTCTGGACTGTTTCCTGTCTGCTGTGTTGTATTTCCAGCAGATGTCTGGTAAGTTGAGGTCACCCACGAGAACAAGGTGTTGCGATTTTGCAGCTTCTGCCAATTGTCTATAGAGTAATTCATCAGTCTCTTCATCCTGGTTGGGTGGTCTATAGCAGACTCCCGGAAGGACATCTACGTCGTTGGCCCTCTTCAAGTTAACCCATAGACATTCAACTGACCCATTGTACTTATTAACTTCTATGCTTTCAAAACACTGTCTAACATAGACAGCTACCCCACCACCCTTTCTATCCTGTCTGTTTTGCTTATAGAGCTTATACCCATCCATTGCAGCACTCCACTCACGAGAGTCATCCCACCATGTTTCCGTGATGGCAACTACATCATAGCAGTCGTGCTTCACAATGGCTTCAAGCTCCTCCTGTTTGTTTCCCATGCCACGTACATTACTGTAGATGCACTTGAGCCTGCCACCTTTTTGGTCAACTTTGGCAGGTTCATTTTTATCCCCCTCCCCCGTTGGACCTAGTTTAAAGCTCCTTTGGAACTTTGTAATCTTCTACCCCACACAGCATCTTGTGGCAAGAGGTCACAGAGTCACAGAACGCCAGAACATTAGGGATTAGAAGGGATCTTGAAAGATCATCTAGTCCAGTCCCCCTGCCACAGCAGGGCTACCTAGATCCAGTCACACAAGAACATATGCAGGCAGGTTTTAAATGTCTGCAGAGAAGGAGACTCCACAAGCCCCCTGGGCAGCTCTTTCCAGCACTCTGTCACCCTCACTGGGAAGAAGTTCCTTCTGATATGGAACCTCCTATGCTCCAGCTTACACCCATCACCCCTCGTCCTACCACTAGATGACACTGAGAAGGAAAGATCATCCAGTCCAATCCCTCTGCTACAGCAGGATCCACTAGATCTAGTTCGCACAGGAACATGTCCAGGCAGGTTTTTCTTTAAAATATATATATGTTTTAAAACAAATTACTTACTATCGTATTGCTGTCTTCCATTCCTGGAGTCTTGGTTGACTCTCATGTGGTCAATCCAATGGCCCTGGGTTTTCATGGATTTGGGATGTGTCAGTAGGATGCAATTGGCAGGGATACAGAAGCATTTCATTGGAATGAGACTTGGTCTCTGTGTTCCCAAGCAGCAAAACCCACTGTATTACTCAGCAGTATATTCATGCTATAAATACACTTTTTTTCCCCCATTAATTCATCCTTATTTGCCCCAGCAGATAACAGAACTCCAGGCTCGGATTCATACAGCAACAAAAAAAAAAAAAAAAGCCAGAAATTTCTAGCAGATTATAAAGATTTGTTATGTTGTCACTGTGTTTATTTACTCCATCTATTTCTCTTCTGTCTGTGCATTGCTTTATGCTCTGCAGGGCCCTCGGGGAAGGGAAGGAGGGTTTTGTTTTGAAAAATATAAGGGCTTTTTGATTAAAGGATACAACATTAATTCGCTTCACAGAGCCTGGAAGCATGGCATTTGACAACTCTACTCCACTGAATAAACAGAGCACACATGGCCAAATTCATCCTGCTGATCGCCAGACCCTGGTCTGTTATTCTCCAGGAGTCTCTTCTGCAATCAGAGAATGTGAATTTGGTGGAACATGTGTAAGTTCCTGTAAGTTGCTGTTCTCTCACTAACCTGCACAAGGTTTGAATAATGGTGTGGCTACAACACATGTTGAACTGGGAAGAGCAGAGGAGCCCAGCATCCACAGCGCTGCAGGTACAAGGCAACCTGTGCTGGAGACTGAACCACTTGTACTGGTAAATCCAAGCTTCAGTTCAGTAGCAAGGACCTAACCCTAAGAGGAGAAAGATCAGAGGCCAGAAAAGTCACAGTGGTTTTCACTGAAAAGATTTTTCCCATTTGAAGGACTGGGAATCACCAAGGTTCAGGAGGATGGAGCCAGGCTCTTCTCAGTGTCATCTGATGATAGGACAAGGGGCAATGAGTGTCAGCTGGAACACAGGTGTTTCCATATGAATATGAGAAGGAACTTTTTCACAGTGAGGGTGACAGAGCACTGGAATAGGCTGATCTAGTCCAATCCCTCCGACAGGGAGGATCCCCTAGATCGAGTCGCTCAGGAACATGGCCAGGAGGGTTTGAAATGTCTCCAGAGAAAGACACTCCACAATCCCCCCCAAGGCAGGCCCTGCTAGTGCTCTGTCACCCTCACTGGGAAGAAGTTCCTTCTCACATTCATAAGGAACCTTCTCTGTTCCAGCTCACATCCGCTGCCCCTTGTCCTATCACTGGGTGCCCCTGAGCAGAGCCTGGCTCCATCCTCCTGACACCCACCCTTTCCATATTGATCAACATTCATGGGGTCACCCCTCAGGCTCCTTTTTTCCTAGCTCAAGAGACCCAGCTCCCTCAGCCTTTCCTCATCAGGGAGATGCTCCCCTCCCTTCATCATCTCTGTGGCTCTGCGCTGGACTGTGTCCAGAAGCGTTGTGTCCTTCTGGAACTGAGGGGCCCAGAACTAGACAAAATACACCAGACATGGTGTCAGCAGGGCAGAGTAAAGATGGAGGAGAACCTGTCTCCATCTAGTAACCACCCCCCTTCTAATCCACCCCAGGATGTCTTTGGCCTTCTTGGCTATTTGAGCACACTGTTGGCTCCTGGCCATCCTGCTGTCCACCAGGACCCTCAGGTCCCTTTCTCCTACACTGATCTCCAACAGGTCAGTCCCCAACCTATTACTGGTACCTGGGGGGTTTTTTGCCCAGATACAAGACTCTACTGTCTTGGGATAGACCATCACTGCTGTCCTTTGAGCAGGGATCTGTATCAAGCTGGGAAACAAAGCTGAAGACTGTTCAGTCCTTGTAGCACTTGCACACCAGCAAACATGGGACAGGAATCTGTGTGGATGCACTGCCCCGAGAAGGTGCTTGTGGACTTTGCTGTCCCCTGTGGATGCTGCGTCTCTAGAACATCTTCTTGATGTGCAGAACTTACTCTGGCTGTTCTATCTCCTTTTTTCTTTGTGTTTTTGAGTGTAATGAGAAAGAGCGCAAAATTACTCATATAGGCAGAAATGTCACTATGGAAACAAGGAGACAGCGTAGGGTAGTTTGGTCAGTACTGACACAGCACTCTAACAGCCCAGGAGATGCTGTGACCCTCCGTGTCTGCACCAGAGCTCCCTGGGGAGCAAATCTGGCTAAGACCATGCTGCAGCGAGATTGGCAGAAGCAGCACTGTGCTTCTTTTGAAAGCCTCAGGCATCTGTGCCCTGGAATCCAAACCCTTAAAGTCTCTAAAATATATCTGTTGGCCCTAACAGACATTATCCACTGTTGCACAGTGCTTTCCCCTAGCTGAAGGGCTTGGGGAGAGCAGAGACCAGAGTAAGCTGGAAGATCTGCAGAGGAAAGGCACCACGTTATGCCTTTCTAAAGGACCACGTGTGTGCTTCTCAACAGTGTGTGTTTAGAAACCATCTTGTCTTTACAGGCACGTGGTAGCTACGGTCTTTTTTCTGCAGCCCCAAGCGGTCTCTGTTCCTGGGCTCAGGATGGACAGAGTGCCACAGCACCAGTAAGCACAAAGCACCCTCTGCTCTAGAGCCACGGTGACACTTGCCACTGCAGACCCATTTTGTGCCTACAGCACAACCTGTTCCTCAACCCAAGCAAAAATAACATCATAAAAACAAGCTGTGCAGGGAGCGGTTGGAATCCTGCTGCTCATGAGCCTTGAGGAGAACACACCTCCCTTCTCCTCGTGACTTACTCCCTCTGTTTGCCTCAATCCACACAGAGAACTTCCATAAAGATGCTGCTGTAACTGTTCTCTCTGCAAATGTATTCTCGCTGGGGTCTTTCTCCATAGTCACTTGACTGAAAGACGAGCATGAGGAATATAGAAATATGAAGACTCTTCCTGTAGATTTTCCCTACCAGCACAAACTCTAGTACCTCCTGTGGTATGAAACCAATTTGAATCTAAAATACAATTAGAAGCAGTGTCTATGCCAGTGCTTTAAATACCTTCCAGACACCTCTGTACCCATGGAGATGCTCAATGTGCATCCAAGTAGAAGATCCCTGAGGGATGAGCTGGAATAGGCCCTCCAGGAGTCTCTTTGGGAAATGTTGTGTTGTTATTGTGCCCAAGGCGAGGAACAGGCCCTGGGCTCCCACCACATCGCAGATACCTGTGACTTCAGCCAGTATGCCTGCAGCAAAGCAATTAGGCTGGTTGCAATGTTTTTGATGGTTCTGTTGGCTTCTGGAGCCAATTATTGGCGAAGAAGGAAAAGACAGTTTTTAATAATCTGTATCTTGGGCAGATCAAACCTTTTCTCTCCCAGAACACCAAAATCAACCAAGCCCTGAACAGCAAGCTAAAGCCTTCCATCTTATCAAGATGACTTCCAGCTCAAATCAAGGTTAACATTCATGGACAACTTTTCATCATCATTAATGCTGATAAATGCATGAAAGGTGGGTGTCAGGAGGATGGAGACAGGCTCTACTCGGTGTCATCTAATGACGGGACAAGGAGCACCAGGTGTGAGCTGGAACAGAGATGGTTTCACATCAATATGAGAAGGAACTTCTTCCCCGTGAGGGTGGCAGAGCCCTGGAAGAGGCTACCCGGGGAGGCTGTGGAGTCTCCTTCTCTGGAAAAATTTCAAACCCACCCGGACATGTTCCTGTGTGACGGGATCTACAGGATTCTGCTGTGGCAGGAGGATGGGACTGGATGATCTTTTGAGGTCCCTTCTAGTCCCTAATGTTCTGGGATTCTGTGATTCCACCTCCTCTCTAGAAGGGGAGCAGACACACACACAGTCCCACCCCTGCACTGCCTCTGTTGTTTTTGCCGTGTCTAGTCAGACAAATGGCCTTCATGTACATTAGATGATGTTTTCCAGTACAACCAAGGAGCTACAACCAGCCTTTGTCGTCATTTTGGAAGCCCATAGAATCATCGTTTCCTCCAAAAAATTACCTTTCAAAGATACTGAGCCGTTCCGTCTGGGCTATCAGCTTGGGTTTTAATTTAGCCCATTCTTCCTCATGCGTAACCACTTTGTCCTTCACGCAACCACAATTGGCAGCTTAAAGGGAAATTAATCTTAAAAAGTCAAATGCATCCGGATTTTTTCTGGGTTAGTGGCTCTGGTTTGACCCATTTCTCTGTGCCTGTTCTGCTCAAGTGCAGTTGAAACAAATCTCCCTGCAAATCTCTGCCTTCCTCAGCCTGTGATTTCTGTTACATGATTCATTTAGCTCTGTACATGAAACAAAATGAAGGAAGATGATCGTTTTCTTCCCTCTGAGGCAAGTTTATACTGGGACTTCTCCTTAGAGTCCAGTGCTTGTTAATCTTTCGAAGGCTCTGCCGTCACTGTGGTTCTAGTGAGAGCAGGAAAGGGAGCTGGTGTGACCCAGAGCTGTGATCGACTCAAGGGAATCTGCCAGGCTCCTCCACGTTAGGAGAGCCAAGTGTTTTGTCTCAGGCTGCTCTAGTAAACAGAATTTATAATGTGTTCCCCTGGAGTGAGAGATGGAATAAGCTCCTGTATGTAATATAATGCAATATAATATCGTTTCTGTGGGGGGAAGTTGTCTGCATCGTTAGTTATATCGAACACGCTCCCATTTTCTTGCATTGTGCTCTGCTTTTGAGCCTTAAGATTCAGAAAGATTCCCCTTGGAGAATGTTGAAATTAAACTGACTCAAGAATGAATTAATTCTGTTCACTAATTGCGGTGCTCGTGTTACCTAGGCCTTGGGAACAGCGGGGAGAGCAGCTGCTGCCCTGCTGCAGTGAGGTTCTGCTGCCTGCAGCCATCAAGGAGGTAAATGTGTTATTTTAATGCTTCTTTCAGGCTCTATCATACAGGAACACGGCCAGATGAGGTTTAAATATCTCCAGAAAAGGAGACTCCACAATCCCCTCCTATCACTGGGTGCCCCTGAGCAGAGCCTGGCTCGATCCTCTTGACACCCACACTTCAGATATCTATCAACATTAATGGAGTCACCCCTGAGTCTTCTTTTCTCCAAGCTCAAGAGACTCAGCTCCCTCAGCCTCTCCTCGTAAGGGAGGTGCTCTACTTCCTTCATCATCTCTGTGGCTTTACACTGGACACCCTCCAGCAGCTCTGTGTCCTTCTGGAACTGAGGGGCCCACAACTAGACATAATACTCCAGATGTGGTCTCAGCAGGGCAGAGTAGAGGCAGAGAAGAACCTCTCTCAATCTGCTAACCACCCGCTTTCTGAATCCATGGTGATCACCCATTATTTAGAAAAGTCTCAGCATCAACTTCAGCTCTGTCAAGCCTGAAGAGAAGGAGATTCTAGAGCCAGGTGCTTTTCATAGGAGCACCCTTAGATTGAAGGTCATCCACTTATTTTTTTCAGCTTTTTAATGATAAGTTTCACCCCTTTGACATTAAATTCTCTTTCAACCTGTAACGATGAGATTGTCCATCTCTCTGATTCCACGTTGGCTGTTGGAGCTCGAGACATCTCCTGCTTCTCTTTTTCTAAGCATCTCTTAATAGCAATGTTCAGTTCAAAAAAGATAAGTTTGTCTTCCTCTGCATCTCCCGTGTGTGTGTAGGACCCTCCACCAGCTTCAGAGCTGCCTCCTGATACGAGAGCCGCTGCTAAATAGCGCTCTTGTTTAGGACTGAACAACAGGTGCTATTAAAGGGCACAAAACATGTCAGCGTAGCCCGTGGGGAGACTCGGAGGGAGAAGCATCTTGCTTGTGGAGCTTTGTGCACAGCGGAATGAGAGTGGCAAGCGGTGGGTGTTGGCACTGGCACGTTCCCACCTGGCGGGCTCCTTGCCTTGCAGGGTGGAGAGTTAAGGTAACGGCTGGTGTGGCACCAGCCCTTTGTGCTTCGATTCCAAATTTAAAGCCTCCCTTTCTTGGAGGGGAGAGTGCTTTTTATTAAGGAAAAAAGTAGGGTGCAACTTCTTGTTTAGCAAACGTTCCTTCTGAGAATCCAACGGGG
The DNA here is from genome assembly GCA_013400115.1 of Rhinopomastus cyanomelas. Lineage (NCBI taxonomy): Eukaryota > Metazoa > Chordata > Aves > Bucerotiformes > Rhinopomastidae > Rhinopomastus > Rhinopomastus cyanomelas. The sequence continues at coordinate 18,376 of VXBP01006188.1, read as the reverse complement.
AGGGAAAGGAAGTCCCTAATGATACAGGAGTCAGCAGTCATTGTTCACACCTAATCAGCCAGGGATGTAAAGGAATCATTATCATATTAGTGCTGCTCCCAGGCTCCACCAATAAGGTGGTGCTGAGAGACATTTTGACTAAGTCAGGACAGTAATTTTTGCTGTGATCTGAGGAGGATCCTGCTCTGGCAGGGGGATTGGACTAGATGATCTCTTGAGGTCAGTTCCAATCCCTAATGTTCTGTGATTCCGTGGGAATTTTCATGGGGTGGTAAAACAGTGTCTTCTCCCGGTACAGGCACAGCTAAGGAGGCCACCACAGTTGGGTGGTCATGTTGATAAACATGGGAAAGGCAGGTGTCAGGAGGATGGAGCCAGGCTCTGCTCAGGGGCACCCAGTGATAGGAAAAAGGGCCCTGGGTGTGAGCTGGAACAGAGGAGATTCCACATCAATATGAGAAGGACCTGGTTCCTGGTGGACAACAGGTTAACCATGGCNGTTCCTCTGTGATCTGTGTTAGATAGTTTTGTCCTGCTCCGGCAGGGGGGTTGGACTCGATGATCTCTTTGGGTCCCTTCCAACCCCTAACATCCTATGATCCTATGATCCTATGACCTTCTTCCCAATGAGGGTGTCAGAGCCCTGGAAGGGGCTGCCCAGGGGGGAGTTGTGGAGTCTCCTTCTCTGGAGATGTTTAAAACCCTCCTGGTCATGTTCCTGTGTGACTGGATCTAGGGGATCCTAGCACTGGTCACCTAGGAAAAGAGCCTGACCTCACCTCACTACAACCACCCTTCAGGGAGTTGGAGAGAAGGTGAAGGTCCTCCCTGAGTCTCCTCTTCTCCAGTCTGAACACCCCTAGCATTCTCAGCCTTGCCTCATCAGACTTTCCCTCCAGTCCCTTCCGCAGCCTCACTGGTCCTCTGGACCTGCTCCAGCACCTCAATCTCTTCTTGAAGTGAAGAACCTGGACATAAGAAGCCCAAGAAAGTTCAAATGATAGGGAGGGATGTTGGTGTGACTGAGGTGTTCTGAGAGATCAGGAGAGGACAAGTGCTCCTGAGACAAAAGGCTGTCAGCATAAGAGTGAGGATTTTAACGGCTAGAAACCGGACTCAGGACTGGGAGTTGTACATTCCTTTCTGCCTGGTGTGAGGCCTGTGTCCTGGGCACAGCTTAAAGAAGTAGGTTCTGGAAGATGTAAATGATTTAATGATAATAATATTGTATAATAACAGTCAGTTTCTGACTTATTCTCTCCCTCTGCCTGGAGACAACTGCCGTCTATGGATAGGAATTGGGAAACATCCCGCTAAGGAGCTCGGGAGCCCAGAGAGTGTCTGTGGCAAAAGCCACCCAGTGTCGGGTCTTATGTTCTTGATATTTTACAGGAAACAACAGAAACAGGGAAGCAAATGGGAGGGAGTGTTTTCTTGAAACAGACTAGCTGCAGCTCTTGACTTTATATTTAACTGGGGAAAGGCAGGATGATACTAAACAAATAACTGCGCTGAGAGGCAGAAGCCCGTATCTCAAATTAATTAAATACATAGAGCAGCCCAGTTTGTTAGTCAACATCTTTCGGATTGCACACGTGTCTCTCTTTGCTTAAAAGCTGAGTACAAATCACAGTCTTTATCTTTCCTCTCCCAGTGCACCCGCTGCCTGCAGAGAGGTCCAGCTGCAGTCCAAGGAGTTGCAAATAGAGCCCTGGAGATGGAGAAGGGAAGAGAAGAGAGGACGACTTCACTGCTCCCTGTCCAAGCACCTCCAGGCACAGTAACATGGAACACCCTGGGTGTTTGGTGTAGCTCTGTCCTCTGAAAGCCTCCAATATCCTGAGTGGCGGTGGCCCCACTGCAGCCCGTGCTGGAGTGGATGTGGAGCCAGCTGGCATCTTCACGACGGACAAAATGGCTTTGGTAACTATCGTGTACAAAACCCAGCCCTTTCCTGCAGTTTGTTCCTGTGTGACTTGGTCTAGGTAATCCTGCTGTTGCAGGGGGATTGAACTAGATGATCTTTCGAGGTCCCTTCCAGTCCGTAATGATTCTATGATTCTATGGTTCTATGATCTGAGGCTTTCCAGATGCTCCTGCTGTGCGTTAATCATCGACAGCAATCCTGAGGATGACGGGAAGAGCTGTCTGCTTGTAATGCTGACAGACGTGAAGAGCTGGTGCAGGCAACTGGAAGATTTCTGCAGCATGGTGGGCTGCAGCCCCTCTGCAATCTGTCATTTGCTTGTGCCTAAAGATGCACCAGTTTGTCTGCAGGAGCAGAGGGTGGACTGGGATGCAGTAGGAGGTTCCTGGTGCTTCTTTGTGCTCTTGTCACGCATTTGAAGCAGCAGTTAATGCAGTGGGTATTGCTGTAATCAGCAAAGGTCTTGTGTTAAAGAGGCAAGGTCACGCCTACGCAGCTGTCCTGGCACCACAGCAAGGATCCCATTTGAGCATATGGACCCCAAAAGCAGACAATGCTCTGATAGCAGTGTGCCCTTGTGGCCAAGAAGATCCTGGGGTGGATCAGAAAGGGACTGGTTAGCAGATGGAGAGAGGTTCTTCTCCCCCCCTACCCTGCCTTGCTCAGGCCACAGCTCGAATCTTGTGTCCAGTTGTGGGCCCCTCAGTTCCAGAAGGACATGGAGTTGCTGAAGAAAGCGCAGCGCAGAGTCACAGAGATGATGAACAGAGTGGAACATCTCCCTGCTGAGGAGAGGCTGAGGGAGCTGGGTCTCTTGAGCTGGGAAAAAAGGAGCCTGAGGGGTGACCCCATGAATATTGTTCAATATGGAAAGGGTGGGTGTCAGGAGGATGGAGCCAGGCTCTGCTCAGGGGCACCCAGTGATAGGACAAGGGGCAGCGGATGTGAGCTGGAACAGAGAAGGTTCCTTATGAATGTGAGAAGGAACTTCTTCCCAGTGAGGGTGGACAGAGCCCTGGCAGGGGCTGCCTGGAGGGGATTGTGGAGTGTCTTTCTCTGGAGACATTTCAAACCTTCCTGGCCATGTTCCTGTGCAACTGCATGTAGGGAATCCTGCTGGATCTAGCTGATTGGACTGGATGATCTTTTGAGGTGCCTTCCAATCTCTAATGTTCTGGGATTCTGGGATTCTGTGATAAAGGTTTCTGCTGATTTGTCTGTCTCTGTCAAGGTGCTTATGAGGTACCAGAGACGAGGTGAAGCAGAGGAGACTAGATCATCTAGTCCAATCCCCCTGCCACAGCATGATCATCTAGATCCAATTGCACAGGAACACATCCAGGTGGGTTTTAAAGCAACCTGCCCATGAGGAACCTCCTCCAGCCCTGCCTGTCCTACCCTTCCTTTACCCACAGCTTTGTACTTCAGAGCCTGTTTTTGGAGCAGCAGATGACCAGCAGCAGAAGGACCTGGGGTACCGCAAGTCAGGAGCGCTCCTCTACATTGAAGAGCTGAGATATCTGATCAGTGCAGACATTCTGTGTGGGCTGCCCAGGGAGGTCGTGGAGTCTCCTTCTGTGAAGATGTTGAAAATCTACCTGGCCATGTTCCTGTGCGATTTGATCTAGGGGATCCTGCTCTGGCAGTGGGGTTGGACTGAATGATCTTTCAAGGTTCCTTCCAATCCCCACTGTGATTCCTTTCTCCCACCCATGATAGTGTCAAACTTGCCTTTTCTTTGCCCTCAACACTGATAACTTTTGGAAATTTGCAGAACACCCCGTGAGCCCTCACAGGCCCCTTGGTGAACTCGGGAAAGAAGAAGCCGGGTCTGGATGTGGAGCAGCCACACAGGAATGTCGCCTCATGAGCACAAACTTCTGCAGTGGTTTCAACTGCCAGGAGCAGAGGAGCGATTTTGGAGCTGAAGATACAGTGAAAGCCCGACAAGGTCAGGGAGTGGATTCTTTGGCAGAGCCCAGACCCTAGGGCACTGCTCACATGCCTGCAAAACATATCTAGGTGGCTGGTGCTGCAGACTGTGAAGCCAAAATCTTCATCATCCAGCTCCACTGAAGTCAGTGGAAGGAGGCCAGAGGCTTCTGGCTCTGCAAACACGTATCACTGGCCTGTGAATTGTTTGAGGAGGAACACGGGGTTGACAAAGCTTTCGACGCACGCTGGTGAGAGGGTGCCTACCCGGAACGGCCACAGCCAGCAACGCATCGCTCCTTCTGCCAGTCCCATTAGTTGGAACTGTCACATTTACAGGAAAATCGATTCTGCTTTGAAAATGCTTTTGATGTTTTACGCCGCAGAGCAGGGCTCAAGGGAAATAATGGACTTTATCCTCATTTAGCAGGAGCGACATCTTCTTACTGTAAAACCAACGGTTTAGAAGAGCAATTCCGGCACCGGATTCGAAACTGGCTGCTTGATGTATGGGCGGGAAGGTGTTTAATGAGTATCTTCATCCTGCTACTCGTAGAGTGGTTATTAATAACGACACGGCAAGCGGACACATTCTTTCACGCCGCTTTTCTAGCGGAAAATGTTCTTTGGTGGTTTATCTTCCAAACAACAAGATTTTCATTAGGAAAAGAAAAAGATGTAGTTAATTTTCAGCCAGTTATCCTGCCCACAGATCTGCTGCTCAGCCGTGTTTTGCTGAGTTAAGGGCTGCTTCTGTCATCGCTCCTCCTAGAAGTCAAGGGCACTGCAGCAAATTCTGCTGCACGTCGACAAGACATGCAGACTGACATTGAAAACAGACAAACTCGACAAGCAGCTGCCTCAAAATGTTGTTTTGATCGAATTTCATGCTTCATCATCACCCAAAATCAGGTGAAATCAACCTTGGTGATCGTGCTTCTGGATCAAATGCAGGAAGTTCCTACCCCCTGATCTTAATGAGCTACAAAATAGGACCTGAAACCTCACGGTGGTCATGGGTGGAATGTCACCCAAACTGGAGTTCAGCAGCGTTGACCAACAGCATCCTGGGGTGGAACAGAAGGGGTGTCATTAGTAGGTTGAGAGAGGTTCTCCTCCCCTTCTACTCTGCCCTGCTGAGACCACAGCTGGAATCTAGTGTCCATTTGTGGGCCCCTCAGTTCCAAAAGGACACAGAGCTTCTGGAGAAAGCCCAGCGCAGACTGGGTCTAGAGGATCCTGCTGTGGCAGGGGGACGTGACTGGATAATCTTTCGAGGTCCCTTATGATGTTCCATGATTCTGTAATGTGGGTTTAAAACCAAATTTTCCTTCTAGGTGAGAAGAAGAACACATTTCTGTGACCAGCATCCTTCAGAATCTCCCAAAGTGAGGGAGCTGGAGAGGGAGCACTGAGCTGGGTGGTGGTCTGGTGCATCAGCCGTAGAGTTTAGCGCATGGCTTTGTAATTGACTCCATAAATAACGACATGGGATCAACGAATAAAAGCAGCTTAGCTGTGTTTTATATCTCCCGTGGAGTCCATCACCAGCAATTCACTGGTCCCCAAGCAGCCTGTTTATAGGTGGCAGGGCACAAAACCCTTGCTTGCCAAGAAAGTTTGTAAACTGGCACCAGCACTTCTCAAATCCTTTCTCCACAACAGATTTTCCATATCCTCCCAGCAAGAGCCTCATGTGCTGCGAACATTTCATTGGCACGTGCCAGAGCAACCTACATGCGGCTCCCGCACGTCCCAACGGCTTCTCGTGCCCTGGAGAAATGTGCCTGGAAACCAAGGCAAGAAACACCGCGGCAGCCCTCGATCAAGCTACAGCAGCTTGTGTTCCGTTAGGCAGAGGCAGGTGAGCTGCCACGTGAGTGAAGTGAGAGACTAGTAGAACATAACACAAAATCCTATCTCCTCACTGAAAATACATTTCCAGGCTAAATCAGAGATGTATTCAGGTTGGAAAAGACCCCCAGGATCATCGAGTTCAACCATGAGCCCTACTCCACAAGGTCACCCCTAAACCAGATCTCCCAACACCACATCTAACCAATTTTTGAACATGCCGGGGGATAAAATCCAGCAGGAACTGTGGGTCTCTTAGTGTCTTTCTCCCAGGTTTTCTCTTGCTGGGCCCCCTGTAGGGCTGATGAGAGTCCTGGACAGCCCAAGCACTGAACACCCACCCTTTCCTTCACGGCCCAAAGAGATTTGAGCACTGGAATTAAGTAAAATTAGGGTTTTCAGCCACAGGGAGATGGTAGAAGCCAGAAGCACCATCACGGGGATTTAATCAGGGGAATGTGCTTTTAATGTTGTCTTTTTCCTTTGTGTAACGGGCTCTCCGAAGCGCCTGGGAAGAGGAATGATTAATGTATGAAGCCTGAGAGCAGCCTGGGTACCAACTGCAAGAAGGATGCTCCTTGAAAGCCGGGTTTAATTGTGCCTGCTAGCCCTCGGCCAGGAAATGGCCGATGCACCAAGCGCTTCGGAAAAGGGAACAGTTTGCTGAACCACTTTGATCTTCTCAACCTGTTCAGGCTGCCCTGGAGAATATCTGATGGATTTCTTTCTCCTAAGGAGGCCCAGAGGGCCGCAGCTTATCTACTGAAAAACTGCGGTGAGATCATAGAATCACAGAACATCAGGGATTGGAAGGGAACTCAAAAGATCATCTAGTCCAATCCCCCTGCCACTGCAGGATCACCTAGATCCAGTTGCACAGGAACACATCCAGGTGGGTTTTAAATGTCTGCAGAGAAGGAGACTCCACAACCTCCCTGGACAGCCTGTTCCAGTGCTCCGTCACCCTCACTGTGAAGTTCCTTCTGATATTTATACGGAACCTTCTATGTTCTAGCTCACACCCACTGCCCCTTGTCCTACCCCCAAAATGGGGGGGAAAGTCTGTGTGCTGTGACCCCAGAAGGGCAAAAAGCTTTAGAGCACGAAGGGAATAATGGCCCAAGATATTTACACAAAAAGCTGAGAGGGCTTCCTTGAGTCTTTTTAAAACTCTACAGGGTCAGGGTCAGTTTTCTGTAGAACATTTCAATGTCAATGAAAATCTTGCATTCCCCAAGCTGAAGTTACTAGATTCACAGATTCACAGAACATTAGGGATTGGAAGGGACCTCAAAAGATCATCTAGTCCAGTCCGATCCCCCTGCCACAGCAGGATCCACTACATCCAGATGTACAGGAACATTGCCAGGCGGGTTTGCAAATGGGATTCACCAACGTTAGCCCTCTGATCTGTTCCACCATGAATAAATTCACCTTCTACACTCTCCTGGCTTGAGCTGAGACCATGGGAATAAATCAGCTGGGCAGAAATCAATGAGTTCTCACAGCTCACACAATATTAGATCAAATAACTACTTATGAAGACCAGAGACTCCAAGATGTGGAGGCAATGCCATGGTGTTGGAGCTGTGGGAAGGGTTCTACTGCTCGGCCGACTCTGTGTCTGCCTTCCCTGTGAATACTCCAAGTCTCTGGAGCATTTAAGTCCCACAAGGGAAGAGGGACGCTGGGAGTGTATTGCTCTGCACAAGGATTACTGTGTTTCTTGCCTGTGTCTCTTCGGATGCAGGGGAAAGCTCTTTGCTCATCCTTTATTCCTGGTGCTCCCTAAACTCTCCACAGCTACACTGCTCGAGAAATCTGATCCAGAAAGATGTTTGAAGAGGAAACGATCCCAAATAGGTTGCTGGCAGACAACGAAGTTCACCAGTAGCCAGTTGCTTTGCAGTCCACAGCCTAGCTCTTACTCAGAGCTGAAGCACTGGCTGGGCGTGAGCGAGCTGTGGGAAGAGTTCGCCTCTGCTCCCAGGGCTGTCTGGGTTGATGCGATGCCACAGCATCACGCCAGGTCTGGCATCAGCAGGGAGCTCCCTCCAAGTACTTTATTAACACCTGGGTAGTGAGAAATTTCACTGTGGAAACCTTCCAGTAGCACAGAGGAGAGTGAACATTCGTCTCCCAGTGCTGCATCCTCCCAGCTGCGTGAGTCCCACCACCACTTGCCTCTTATTTCTGAACCATCAGAAGAACCAGCAGAGCAGACTTTCCAGCCAGGGCATTACTACTGGCCATGCTGGCATCAGGTCCGTGCTCAGCTATGGGCTCCAAGCTGAGTAGGGCCAGAGGAAAACTCAACCTGGGTGGGCAGATCAGGCTACGAGAGCACCAGGGGTGGCAACCTGAAGGCAGATGCATCCAGAGAGGGAATAATACTCATTGGCAAAGGGATCAGGCTGGGGGGCACCAGCCCAAGACCTCCTGTAGCCTCTGTGGTGCCTGAACAGAGTGACTGCTGTAAATATTCTTAAATGGCAGCAGTTTCTCCCAACATCCTGCAGCCACGTTGTGTGAGCCCTCAAAACCTAGACTATTTGGGGCTTGTCTTCTGAAGAACTGGGCAGGTGTGATAGTGAAGAATGTGACAGAGAAAGAGGAAAAGGCTCTTCTGAAGCAAGATGTAGGTGGGGCTTTCACTCTTCTGCCAGTCCTGCAGGGTGCAGGGTCCTGCTGTAATGATAATAGGATTTAGAGCTTTTTAAAGGAGGAAACAGATGCTGTTCTCCTTCAGGAGGAAATGGAGGTCAGTTATCCAGGGTTGCTTGGTGGCACTTGGCAGAGACAGCAACAGACGGGGGACCTGGGCTGCGAGGTCCACACAGAATTGTGGAATCATTTAGGTTGGAAAAGACGTTCAAGTACATCTAGTCCAACCTCTAACCCAATTGGCCCAAGGCCACTGCTAAACCCTGTCCCTGAACCTCAGGTCTCCACGACTGTGAAACGCATCCAGGGACAGTGATTCAACTCCTTCCCTGGGCAGCCTGTTTCAAGGCCTGATGACCCTTTCCAGGAAGAAGTTCTTCTTAATGTCCAGCCTAGCAGTCTGACTCCCAACCATCTCAGCCACACTGCCAGTGATTCAGTCATTTTCTCAATTCTCTTCTGAATCTCCAGCACCCGTGGGCACTGTGAACCCCTCAGACCAAAAGTCTAATCAGGTTTTGCTTTTTCTAAGTTCTTGAGTACATTGGGAAGTGGTTTTTGTTGTCATATTTAGGTTCGCTAGTAGCCTGTCAAGTAAATTATCTCTGATTGCGCTGACAACACTTGGTTGGGCTCCAGCTCCGAGGACACCACAACGCTGCTGACAGCCGCCTCTGTTATTCCCAGCCAGTTGTCAGCGGGAGAGAAAAGATCATTACAGATTTTGTCTCTGCCATTTGGTCCAGATTGGACAAATGACGATGGAATCTTCAATGTTTCCAGGAAATACAACCATTGCCCACAAGTGCCATTCACCACCACTTGCTCTCAGCAATCATTAGAGTCATTTCTGACATGCTGGCCAGGCTGCCCAGGGGACCTGTGGAGTCTCCTTCTCCTCCCCCTCTACCTTGCCTTGCTGAGGCCACAGCTTGAATCTTGTGTCCAGTTGTGGGCCCCTCAGTTCTAGAAGGACATGGAGTTGCTGAAGAAAGCCCAGCGCAGAGTCACAGAGATGATGGAGGGAGGGGAGCATCTCCCTGATAATAAAGGGCTGAGGGAGCTAGGGCTCTTGAGCTGGGAAAAAAGGAGCCTGAGGGGTGACCCCATGAATATTGTTCAATATGGAAAGGGTGGATGTCAGGAGGATGGAGCCAGGCTCTGCTCAGGGGCACCCAGTGATAGGACGAGGGGCAGTGGATGTGAGCTGGAACAGAGGAGGTTTCACATCAATGTGAGAAGAAACTTCTTCACAGTGAGGGTGGACAGAGCCCTGGAAAGGAGCTGCCCAGGGGGATTGTGGAGTGTCCTTCTCTGGAGACATTTCAAACCCACCTGGCCATGTTCCTGTGAAACTGGGTCTAGGGATCCTGCCGTGTCAGGGGGATGGGACTGGATTATCTTTCAAGGACCCTTCCAATCCCTAATGTTCTGTGACCCTCTAGAGACGTTCAAAACCCACCCCTGGCCATGTTACAGTCACGCAGTTCCTGCTCTGGCAGGGGGATTGGACTGGCTGACCTTTTGACCTCCCTTCCAGTCCCTGCTGTGCTGGCATTCTGTGTTCTGCATGGCAAGGGTTGGAGCTGAGGGAGCTGTCTGGCAGCAGATGCAGTCACAAGAGCTACATCTCTCTGTGTAAGTCATTGACATGTGGTTTCTCTCCACAGCCACAGCCTTGGGACAAAACCAAAGTCAGAAACGATGAGCGCGAACACCTCCTGCCTTTTAATTGACTTGCAGCCGGCGACTGACTTGTCGTTATAGCCCGCTCACACTTCAGACAGCATCTTGGCACGTTTCCACCACCTAATACAATACAGATAATTCTCTCACAAAGTACCAGCGATAATGCAATTAGCAGGGAGTTTCCACAGACATGTTTTGTATTATCTACTTAAAATAATCCCATTTCCTCGCTGTAATTTAATCTGGCTCTGACTTGGTTTGCCCTAAAAGACATATATGGCTCAAGACACCTCAGAAACGATGTGCAAGGGGAGGTTAAACTCTGTGTCGCTGAGTTTCAGGTGAGACACTGTGGATTCGGAGGCGCAGACGTGGCACTACATGTGGCTTGAGGTCACATATTGGCTAATTGGCTGGCAGTGAGGTATTTAGAGCCATCGCTGGTCTCCAAACACAGGAAGAGCAAGACGTGCTGCTCCAAGACTCTGGCTGAGGTTGCTGACTGGGGCACTGGGATGTCAGCAGCATCTCACATCTTCAGGAATCATAGAATTGTTGAGGTTGCAAAAGATCTTTAAGATCACCAAGTCCAACCATTAGCCCGACTGTACCAAGAAGGGGGCAATGGGGTCTGTGGATCTGCAGGGTTACTCCTGCTTCAGAGATCTGTGCCAGCCTCCTGGTGGTCACTGAAGCCACCAGAAAATAAGGTTCTGAACCAAAGTTCACACTCTTGAGTGTCACCTCACGCAGCTGATTGTGCTGGGGTTCAGGGAGTATGAAGTGTGGAGTCCCCAAACCAGAAGCATCCTTCAGCAGCTCCTCGTCATGGTGTTTTTACCTTAACTGAGCTGGCATGGTGGTAAATGTGGCTCCACCAGCCCCAAGGTGCAGGAAGAACCCAAAGTAAAGGACAACATTGACAGTTACTAGCACTGGAGGAAGAGCTGACAATACAGTCAGCAGGTTAAACAAAGATTAAGTGTTGAGCTGAGGATTAGAGGGGTTTAGCTGCCACACTCTCTCTGTTTGCAGGTAGATCTGTGGGTAACATCTCTTCCCCACCTTGTACACCTTGGAAATCTCAGTGACCATCCTGCACCACGATCTGGAGCCTCCAAGTGGTGTGAAAAATTCCCCTGTCTGCACCAGGAAAGAGATTTGGGCTTTTTTGTTCCTTTCTCATCCTCTAATGGTCTGTCTGCCACCAAATGAATTTATAGTTGGCTGAAACTAGATGGGTTTTCAGTATCTATCAAAACTTTCTAGTCCAACATCTGCCCTCCGCAACCACACTCATCCATCACTTACTCTCCTGTCTTCAAAGCACGGATGGGCAGGAAGCACGGATGTTCGGATGATTTATACTGAGCAAAAGAAAATCCTATTTACGTAGCAGACCAGACCCTGCTTCACATTCCTACACACCCAGTGTCATGCTGGTGGGGATCTGAGCTGCAGTTCCCTCTGTGCGGGCCAGTGCCACAACAACCACTGTCCCCAGGGCTCTCTGCTGTGCCCAGGCACAGCGCTGGGCTTCGTCGCTCCAAATCCTAGGAGCAGATTGATGTTCGTTCCTCCTGCCCTGAGCCGTGCTGCCCACAAATGTGCTTTTCTTGTTGACATGGTTTTTTAATAGGCAGACACTCAGCCTACAAACCAGGCATCCTCGCGGGTTTGTGGCCACAGCTGAAAAATCTGGTGGAAGCAGGAGGGTTCTGAGGTCTAATGCAAGGAGCCGTTTCGCCACAATTTTGACTTGCATTAGTCAGGGCAGCAGGGAAACAGAGAATTGTGGAGTCATTCAGGTTGGAAAAGACCCCCAGTATCATCAAGTCTAACCACCAACCCTACTCTACAAGGTCACCCCTAAACCAGTTCCCCCAACACCACATCTGAGAGACTTTTAAACTCAACCAGGGATTCTATGATTCTATGGGGACTCAACCCCCACCCTGGGCAGCCCATCCCAGTGCCTGACCACCTTCTCCAGGAAGAATTTATTCCTGATGTCCAGTCTAACCCTCCCCTGTTGCAGCTTGAAGCCCTTCCCCCTGCTCCTGTTGCTAATGACCTGTGAGAAGACCCAGCACCAACTTCCTTGCAGTGTCCTTTCAGATAGTTGTAGAGGGCGATGAGGTCTCCCCTCAGCCTCCTCTGCCTGTGTCCTTCTGAAAAGAACTGGATATGAGATTCCAGCTGTGGTCTCAAGTACATGATTTGTTTGACTACCCCCGATTAGGAAGCCTGGGTTCTCCCTGCTTATCTACCTCATGGAGATAAGGCAACATACATCATCACAGTCATTTCTGTTTTAAGTTCCTGTCTTTATAACATTTCCCATAATTACAAAATATTTCCTCTCTCTTAATAATATTTCCCACATCCTTCTGGGTTTTTTGTGCGTCTTTAGAGTTACCACTGGCCTGTAGCATCTCCTTTCCGCGTGGATGAGGATGCAGGGACTCCAAAGCCCGTGATTAATCCAAAGCAGCTTCCAAAGCACATACATGGCAGATGCTGTGGAACATCCGAGAAACGTGCTGACATGTCCAACGAGAGCAAACTGCGCTCTAGAAAGGTTCTACAAGCTGAAGGATGATGTAAAATCCAATGGGCAGAAGCACCTGGTGGTGAAGGGAGCACAAACGAAATGCTAGGTCCATATCTCCCTCGACTGCAAATTGATTACTGGGGTTGGGGACTCAGGGGAGCTTCATGGCCAGTGCCCATCTCTGTGGCCACGGGGCTGCAAGGGGGTCCCAGCCCTCCTCTGCCAGTGTTTGTGTCCCAAAGGCAGGGTTTATCACTGCCACCACACTTCATTACAGCAGTTTAGTGTTTAATGGAGCGAGCAGTGCTCTTTGCTTCTACTTGTCCTCCAGCTGCGGCTGAGCTGGGCAGGAGGAGGGGGAGAAGCTGCTCCGGCCCCACTGATCAATATGGGACGAAATGGGTTTAAAGGTTAATTTAATGATCCCATCAATGTGAGAGCACTGTTTATTCATCATGAGGCCGTTTTGCTTTGCCTCCCAAGCTGGGACGTATAGAGTCCTGAAGCAGCAATGCCAGATGAGACCTGCAGAGTCCTAGAGTGATGGCAGCAACCTCAGGTGGGACCTGCAGAGTCCTGGAGTGACAGCAACCCAGCACGAGACCTCATGGGATGAAGGGGGCAAAGTACGGCAAAAAAAGGGAGCAGGAGCCTGACATCACATCCACAGCTGATGGCAGCAAATGTCTCTCCAGCAGCGCTGCCATGAATTAAGCCAACAAGAACTTTGCTGCAGCACATGTTCTCTGCAGAGAAGCTGTTTGCTTTGGGCCTCCTGGAGATTTGGGTATGTGCCTGGTTCCTCAGGGAGGTGAAGGGTGGAGGGGCAAGTACCAGTTAGGAAAGAAGTCTGAATACTGTTATGGTTGAGGCTGGGGAGTCAATATGCAAAGCAGCTCCCAAAACCATCATACCCCCCACCACTGCTCTGTCTCACTCATCTTCACTGACCCTGAAGGCACCAGCGAATGCTGAGCTCAGGTGCTGCAGGTCTCCATCTCTTCCCCAACGGGAGGAAGGGGTGTTTTATAGCTCCCGCAAGTGCCATCTTCCCCCGATCAGGGCACATTTAGAAAAGTCAGTACAAACACGAACACTCAGTCATGAGCATGGAGCCAAAAAGTCTCCCTGAAGAAGGAGAAAAACATGGACCAGGTTGAACTAACACTGAGTGCTTCGGAGAGTGGAGGCAGTAGCCCCAAACCCTGCTGTGTGATAGCGTTGTGGCTGCTGGCTGTCACACACAGTGACCCAGCCAGGTATTTTGCTGCCTCCAGAACAGCTGCAGCTTCATTTTTATTGAAATGTTCGCCTGGTGCCGATTGCCTTTACTACCCTCCATTGTGCCCTGAGATCAGCTGTCCCTACACCCTGTGTCCTCCTGCTGTGCTGCCCTGCAGCAGGGCGCCAGGTTGAGAGATCCCATGATCTCTGATCTATTACTCCCACAATTTCACAGAACATCTGGGATTGGAAGGGAGCTCGAAAGATCATCTAGTCCAATCCCCCTGCCACAGCAGGATCACATAGACCAGGTTGCACAGAGACATATTCACAGAATCACAGAACATTAGGGATTGGAAGTGACCTCAAAAGATCATCCAGAACAATCCCCCTGCCAAAGCAGGATTGCCTAGTTCCACTCACATAGGAACATGGCCAGGTGGGTTTGAAACATCTCCAGAGGAGGACACTCCACAATCCCCCTGGGCAGCACCTGCCAGGACTCTGTCACCTTCACCAGGAAGAAGGTCCTTCTCACACTGATGTGGAACCTCCTCTGCTCCAGCTCACACCTGTTGCCCCTTGTCCTATCACTAGATGACATTGAGCAGAGCCTGGCTCCATCCTCCTGACACCCCCCCTTTCCATATTGAACAACATTCATGGGGTCACCCCTCAGGCTCCTTTTTTCCCAGCTCAAGAGCCCTAGCTCCCTCAGCCTTTCCTTATCAGGGAGATGCTCCACTCCCTTCCTCATCTCTGTGGCTCTGCACTGGGCTCTCTGCAGCAGCTCTGTGTCCTTCTGGAACTGAGGGGCCCAGAATTGGACACAATACTCCAGATGTGGTCTCAGCAGGGCAAGGTAGAGGGGGAGGAGAACCTCTCTCGATCTGATTCCCCCACAGGATAGATGCTGTTGGCCCTCTTGGCCACAAGAGCTCTTATCCAAACCATCCCGGTCACAGGACTGAGGAGGACACAGAGAGCCTCTGACTTGGCATCCCAGTCATGCAGCAAATGCTAAAGAGCTCCAAGAGTTCAGGCAGCCCCAACTTTAGTGTTTTAATTATTTAAATGCCCGAGATCCCCAGAAAGCACCACTCAGGAGAGTTCTCCCACTTAAATCCTAAGCACCCTAATAAAAACACTACTTAAAACACTGGGATATATTGTGGAGAGGCGTTTGAAAGCAGATTGAGCCGAGGGACTGTGCTCACACACATCCAGCAGGCACTACACCGGTTTTACATTGTGAGCGTTAAAGAATGCCCCAGGTATTAGTGCTGAGTAGGATGTGAGAAGTTACACAGTGAAATGAAGCACAGCAGCAACAAAGAGAACCCCAAACCCGATAAATAAAACCCCAAACTCGATAAAAAAACCCTCAAGGGCGATAAATAAACCTTCAAACCCAATAAATAAAGCCCCAAACCAAATAAATAGAACCTGCTGTCTGTCCTAAGCTGCCCCCAAAGCAGGTGGTCTTGTTCCACCCATGAATTGTGGTGCCTGGTACCTCGGGGATCTCATTTCATTGCTTCACCCGAGGAAGATGGTAAAAACTGGTTTTACAGCTACTGTAAATGGTGTGAAATATGTCAGAGAGGAGACACCCTGCTAGTCTTTTCTGAGTCACAGCAGCACGGAGTGATTGAGGTTGGAGAAGCCCTCTGAGCTCAGCCAGCCCAGCCAGGCACCCAGCATCACCCCAGCAGCCAGACCAGGGCACTAAGGGCCACAGCCAGGCTGCCCTTCAACAATTCCAGGGATGGGGACTTCACCACTGCCCTGGGCAGTCCAGTCCAGGCTCTGATCACCGTTTCCCTGAGGAAGAGCTTCCTAACATCCAACCTAACCCTCCCCTAGTGCAGCTTCAGGCCCTGCCCTCTTGTCCTGGTGCTGGTTGCCTGGGAGAAGAGCCCAACCCCCAGCTGACTGCAACCTCCCTTCAGGGAGTTGGAGAGATGGATGAGGTCCCCCCTGAGTCTCCTCTTCTCCAGGCTGAACATCCCCAGCTCCCTCAGCCTCTCGCCATCAGCCTTTCCCTCCAGTCCCTTCCCAAGCCTTGTTGTTCTTCTGGACCTGCTCCAGCCCCTCCATCGCTTTCCTGAAGTGAGGGGAGCAGAACTGCATCAGGCCAATTAACCTGATTTTATCTGGGAGAGACTATTCATTAACATCTCATCAGCCCCTAACTAACCAGAGTTATCTGGGGTCTGTCTCTGCAGCAGGAGAGGTCTCAGCAGCACATACATCCCCAGGAAGGATTTGCTGACTGCAAGGCTGAGATTAGCCTGTTTTGCATAAAACGTTGGAATCTCCCGACTCCGCCTTCACACTCAACCCCTTTCAGAGACCACCCTGTTTATGCAACAAACCTTCATCACATCTGCCTCTTCAAACTTAGAGGAAAAGTCTGGGTGAGGAACACAACCGTCTGCAGCTCTTATCTCTAAGGCATCTTCATAGAGCAGAAATGGGGGCAAAAGAACTCAAAAGCAACTCCAAATCCAGCTGTTACCTACTGGGAAAAGAGAAGGGAAGAACTTCAGACATTTAATTTATTGTTTTTACTATTTAACTAAATAGTTCTGATTGCTGAAAGACACAGACTGATGTTCTCCAGGCAATTGCTTGGGGTGCCCCACACATGCCCTCTCTCTAGGGCTCTGTGGACTGTGTCTCTGCACGGGAACAGCTGCGGGGACTGCTGGAGGCCACGTCACTGGCAAATGGTGATGGGATGCTGCTCATGCCCATCGCTTGCGCTTTCCTCCAGGTGTCCAGCTCTGACCCAAGAGGTTACAGATGGTCCTGTTGCCACTGCGAAGGGCGGCTCTGCCGGGGCTCTGTGTGGGGGAAATAAGGCACAAAACTGGAATGGGTTCCACCTGCCAGCTTTAGACTGATCCCTTTTCCCTCCGCCTTTGGGAGAACAAAACAACATCAATGCAGCATCTGATTTTTTCAGACGACTTGTTCCCTGCTTCCCCAATGCAGCCAAGTCCGGGCCACAGCAGCAGGGCAGTGGAGCAGAGCTCAGCTCATCTCCTGGGCTTCAATCAGTCATCACAACATCAATAGTTTTCTATACTGGATTTTATTTCCTGCCACAATAAGCTGGCTCCTGCAGGGAATTAGTGAGTGGATTCTCATGCTCAGCCCCAGGAGAGGTTTTCCCTTGTCCTGAATCCATCCTGGGCTGCAGCACTTCGGTGCCATCCTCTGTCTGTGCATACTGTGTCGTGAGCAACGCTCCTGTCGCCAAAATGAAAGATGAGTTTCTTTGCTCAAGTGGAAGGGAGAGAGGAGCAGAAAGGTCACAGAGTCATGGCACCACAGAGCATTAGGGATTGGAAGGGACCTCGAAAGATCATCCAGTCCCATCCCCCTGCCACACCAAGATCCCCTAGATCCAGTCGCACAGGAACATGGCCAGGTCGGTTTGAAACATCTCCAGAGAAGGAGACTCCACAACCTCCCTGGGCAGCTCCTTCCAGGGCTCTGTCCACCCTCACTGGGAAGAAGGTCCTTCTTTTTGCTCTCTTCCCTACACTAACACTTTGCTTTATGCATTGACCCAGAGCCTTCTTATCCTCCAGGCTGACTGATCCATCTCCCTTAGCAGAGGGATTCCAGCCCTTCCAGACCTTTGTGGCCTCTTCTGTACCTGTTCAAGCAGGTCCATGTTTCTCTTATGCTGAGGGGGGTCTCAGCTCTGGATGAAGTTTTCCTCCCCAGCACAGCAACACAGAGCCAAGACACCTTGCTGGCAGCGGCCGAGGTGAGCTCACAGCCCTCCCTCCCTTTAGCTCCTGGGGATTAATAAGGGGGCATCATTCCTACCCTCCGCGAGACAAACTGCCTCTGAATAATTCAAACAACATTTTCCCAAGGCGTCGCGCAGCCTTAAGCAGCTCTTATTTTTCATTGCTTTGTATGATGCATGCGAGAGACTCTAAATTACAACTAGCGGTACCCTAATTCCTTTAGAAGGAGCTGCCCGTGGGGCTTGGTGAGTAGATTTCCATTCTTCCCTCAGAGTTAAATATTCTTTCCTTCAGCAGAGACCTCCAGCAGAGAATCTGACACCCAGACAGCAGGAGGTATTTTTCACTCTTCTGCAAGTGTGACTCCAACATGTATTGACTGCAGCAGATATTTCCCACCTGCAAACCAAGGGTTGGAAAGAGCCGGCATCTACCCCGACAGCTGTCGTGGACGATGCTGTTAACAGCAGTCCCCAGGTTGCTCCCAGGAGCCTGCACTAGCAGCTGGTGACTTAGTGATTTTCCTATGCAACTTTGTCTAGGAGATACTGCTCTGGCAGGGGGATTGGACTGGATGATCTCCCAAAGTCCCTTCCAATCTCTAATGTTCTGTGATTCTGTGAAAAAGCACTAAGTCATGAAGAGTTCTGGTGTTTGGAGGGGCCGTTTCTTCTGGGTCAGGGGGAAAGACAAAACAAAACCCCACTCAAGGCTCTCATTTGCTTTTCAGAGAATCATAGAATCATAGAATCATTACAGATT
>VXBP01006186.1:0-22898 GCA_013400115.1 Rhinopomastus cyanomelas | reverse complement strand
GTGTGAGCAGAGCTGAGGTGTGAGCAGAGCTCTGGCTACAAAAGAGGCGCCTGAGCGCCCACAAAACCTGTTTGTCTTGTGTGGCCGGAGCAGGGAGCAGCCTGGTAGGAGGCACCACGGGAGAGCTGCAGGGCTTTTGTGCAGTGATGCTCCCGGGCGCAAGAGCCTCTCCTTTACAGAGGACTTGATGGGAGAGCAGAGGGCACAGGGAGGTGAGGAAGCAGTCTGACTGCTGCCCTGTGTGTGATCTCGGGAGGCAGCTCAGCCCAACACTCATTAATATTGAAGAGAAGAGCAGGACTTGGTCGGGATCCAGAGCTGCTGGCTCACGCCAGGGTAGGTTAGGCAGCCCGTTCGAGCAGGACGCTGCCTTGTGCTGGAGGACGCCGGCCCTGCTGAGCCAGGTGTCGACAGCCTCGTGCACGTGGTGACTGAGAAGGGCACCAGAGCCCCCGCTGAGGGGTGGCTGTGGGATCCGGCCTGTCTGGTGACGCTGGTGGCTGCACAGACTGCAGCTCAGCGACGCTCAAGGTCTGCCTGCGCCTGCTGCCCAGCTGCTGCCTGGGATCACGCCGATGGGCGCTGCCAGGGTGGGCTGTGTGCCCTGCGGTGTCTCGGGACAGGGTGGGCTGTGCGCCCTGCCGTGTCTCGGGACAGGGTGGGCTGTGCGCCCTGCGGTGTCCCGGGGCAGGTGGGCTGTGCGCCCTGCGGTGCCCCGGGGCAGGTGGGCTGTGCGCCCTGCCGTGTCTCGGGACAGGGTGGGCTGCGCGCCCTGCGGTGTCCCGGGGCAGGGTGGGCTGTGCGCCTTGCCGTGTCTCGGGGCAGGGTGGGCTGTGCGCCCTGCGGTGTCTCGGGGCAGGGTGGGCTGTGCACCCTGCGTTGTCTTGGGGCAGGCAGCCCCGCACCGTCCAGACCAAAAAATGAGGAGAGTCACCGTGGGTACCTGGTCGGAGGCTGCCGCGCTGGGCCACCGGTACCACAACAGCAGCAGCACAAGTGGTCCCGCTCTGCGGGTGCAGCCGTCCAGCACCGCGGGACCTGGCACGGGAACACCTGGAGCAAAGCTCCAGCGTAGCCTGGCTGTGGAGGACAGGACCAGGAGGTCAGGTGCCCTTGGGACAGCACGGGGCTCGGTGCCTTGTGAGCACAGGGTTGCCCGGAAAGACCCTCCTCCTGGCCTTCAAGGTCCTGAGGCTGTAGCCTTATTGCAGCTCTCTCAAGGACACAGAACCGACAACATCTGACTTCAAGAGCCTGGAGCAGAGGTGACTGCTCCGGATGAAAGTGCTGACTGAGGCAGGACCGTGCCTGCCCGCTGCCCGTGTTGTCACCCTTGTCATGCTGCATCCCCAGCTGAGAGCTCAGAAAGCCCAGGGGAAGGCCGGGCAGGAGACAAGTCAGCAGATGAAGAGGGGCTGCTCTGTTCCCTGTGTGCCAACGTCTTCACTCAGCCTTTTTCTCAAAGACACAAGTCTCTGAGAGACGCGAGCTGCTGCAGGTGGTGGTGACTTTCATGACAGAGATGGGGTCTGGAGGTGACCTGCTGCTTGTTTCATGACAGAGATGGGGTCTGGAGGTGACCTGCTGCTTGTCACAGTGGTCCTGATGGCACGGGTGGGAGAGTGGGTCTGGAAGGAGCAGGAGGAGATGAAAGGCAGCGTCTAGGAGCTGGAAAGATCTGCAGTGTCCCCGGGGAGCGGAGATGCTGAGGAAGCCCTGTAAGTGGGAGAGCCAGACTTTAAAGACAGAGACTGAGCTGTGGCGTCAGGAGCTGTGGGGTGCACAGGAGGACCAACATGGGACGTTCTCGACATGGAAGGTTTTGTGTCACCGGATGATCTCTCGAGATCCCTTCCAATCCTGGATGTTCTGTGATTCTGTGGTTCTGGCTGGTCCCAGGTGCCAGCCTGCAGGACCTTACAAGTGAGGAAGCACAAAAAGGAGGAGTGCTGGCAGCAGTGAGGGCTCCTGAACGTCTGCTTTGGCTGCAGCAGCGTTTCTGCTCTGGCCAGGCTGCAGCCTGGCTCCGTTTGCAGCAGACAAATGTGCAGCGAGCTCGAGAGCGGGGCTGGTTGCGCTACCAAGCAGCACTGACAGCAGGAGCAGTAGCTGCTCTTTTCCCACCACCGAAGCTACATATGGCTAGAGGCAACTACAGCGGAGACCGGGCGGCCAAGAGGGACGGTGGCTGCCGGGGAGGAAGGGGATGGAGGAGACACCTCTGAGGCTGCTCCCACGGGCACCGCTTTCCCGCGGCTGTAAATCTTCCCCTTTCAGAACTGGCTGGTGACACGACGTTGATCCGAGCGCAAACACCAGATTTCCCGGGCCTCCTGCTCCAGGCTGTGACCCTCTGGGATAAGTAAACCTGCTGCAGCCCTTTCAACACGTCGGGTCCTGCTGGGGGCAAAGCTCAAGGGGGACAGCTGGACCTGGCGACTTGTCCTCTCTATTGGCCAAGACGCTCTTGGTGACGGAATGAGCTGGTCTTTCACGTCTGCCTTCTCTTGCTCGATTGAGCACCCCCTGCCCCAGGTCAGGAATGCGAGTGTCCGTGTAGGGCTGACGCCCAGCTTACAAGGTAGTTGGGCTTAGGAGCTCACCCCTTGGGATGGGCTGGTGCCCAGCTTACAAGGTAGTTGGGCTTAGGAGCTCACCCCTTGGGATGGGCTGGTGCCCAGCTTACAAGGTAGTTGGGCTTAGGAGCTCACCCCTCGGGATGGTGGAAGCCAGGTCTGTCCCCCTAAAGATGAGCTGCAGCTCCCTGGGAACAGGCTGGTAAGTGCTGTCCCGTTCCATCCGCAGAGGCAGGCAGCAGCCTACTGAGCAGAGCTCACAGCAAGTTGACAGCAGGGGGGAAGCTGCGTTAGGACCTCTGGCTCCTCCCAGTGTGAGAAGCAGCAAAACAGTGCGAAGGAGACAGTAGCCAAGTTCCCCAAAACCATTGGGGAGCAGCATCACGCTGCGGACCAAGCCATCACCCTGTGTTGAATTGGATCTTGCTGGAAACCAGTCTTGAGTTGGAGCCACTCCCTTTGCCTTTCACTGAAGCACTGGATGCTCCTGCCTTTAGCCTGTGAAGCCATCGGCTCAGACGTCGTCCGAGCTGAAGCACTTTGAACCAGAAGTCCACTCGAACTGAGTTCCAGTGTCAGTCCTGCATCTGGGGAGGAATAACAAACTCCACCAGTACAGGCTGGGAGGTGATCTACTGGAAAGCAGTCCTGTGGAGAGAGACCTGGGGGTCCTGGTGGACAACAGGTTAACCATGGCACAGCAATGTGCCCTGGTGGCCAAGAAGGCCAATGGGATCCTGGGGTGTATTGGGAGGAGTGTGTCCAGCAGATCGAGGGAGGTTCTTCTCCCCCTCTACTCTGCCCTGGTGAGGCCTCATCTTGAGTACTGTGTTCAGTTTTGGGCCCCCCAGTTTAAGAGGGACAGGGATCTGCTGGAGAGGGTCCAGCGGAGGGCTACGAGGATGATTAGGGGACAGGAGGGCATGGCTTATGAGGAGAGGCTGAGGGACTTGGGGCTTTTTAGTCTGGAGAAGAGAAGACTTAGGGGAGATTTGATAAATGTTTATAAGTACCTGAAGGCTGGCCAGGAGGGGGGGGACAGGCTCTTTTCACTTGCTCCCTGTGATAGGACAAGGAGCAATGGGTGTAAGTTGCAGCAGAGGAGGTTCCGCCTCAACACAAGGGGGAACTTCTTTACTGTGAGGGTCACAGAGCACTGGAACAGACTCCCCAGGGAGGTCGTGGAGTCTCCTTCTCTGGGGACTTTCAAGGCCACCTGGATGCGTTCCTCTGTGATCTGTGTTAGATAGTTTTGTCCTGCTCCGGCAGGGGGGTTGGACTCGATGATCTCTTGGGTCCCTTCCAACCCCTAACATCCTATGATCCTATGATCTGCAGAGAGAAAGGGGAGGGCAATGACAGTCCCAGGCGAGGAGCATCAGCAGGGGCTTCTGCTCAGCACTGGGGACACAGAACCACAGAACCACTCAGGCTGGAAAAGACCCCTGGGATCCCTGAGACCAACCACCAACCCGCCTCTACAAGGTCACCCCTAAACCAGAGCCCCCAACGCCACATCTAAGTGACTTCTAAACTCATCCAGGGATGGGGACTCAACTGCCACCCAGTCCAGGGCCTGACCACTCTCTCCGGGAAGAATCTCTTTCTGATGGCCAGTCTGACCCTCCCCTGTTGGACCTTGAAGCCCTTCCCTCTGCTTCTGTCGCTAATGACCTGTGAGAGGAGCCCAGCACCAGCATCTCTGCAGGGTCCTTCCAGATGGTTGTAGAGAGCGATGAGGTCTCCCCTCAGCCTCCTCTTCCTCAGACTAAACAGCCCCAACTCTCTCTCAGTCTCTCCCCATCCCCAGGCCCTTCCCCAGCTTCCTTGCCCTTGCTCCAGCACCTTGATGCCTCCCTTGTCCTGAGGTGCCCCAAACTGGGTGCCCCAGTACGCAAGGTGGGGCCTCACCAGTGGTAAGTGCGGGGGGCCGGTCACCTCCCTGCTCCTGCTGGGCACACAGTTGCTAAAACAGGGCTCTCTTGGTGCCTCTTCTCACGTCTCTCTTCATGAAGAGTCTCCAGAGTCCTGGAGGCAGCCCTGAGGACCAGTCTCCGTCTTACAGCCCGTTAACGACGTTTCACAGGTCTCAGATGCTGCTTTTGAGCACTTGGCACCACCCAGCCGCAGTCTGGGGCTTGAAACCTTCTCTGCATTAACCCTGCACCAACGTGGAAACTGAAACGCCCGCTCCCTTGGAAATCCTGTCGCTTCCAACCCAATGCTCACCCAGCGCGGCACGAAGCGGCGTGTGCAGCCACGCGGCCTGGATGAGGCGCCTGGGAAGTCTTCAGAAGGTCCTTGGACAGGCCGTGGTCCTTCTGATGCGCTGCCCTCTCGCTCCTGCTGTGACTCGTGGAGTGGAGAATGCGAAGCGTGAAGTCCTCGTTCTCTCGAAACAGAGAACTCCACCTAGTCTGCGCGTTGGACGTCTGCTCTCAGCACGTGACGGGCAAAACCCAGCGTGGTCCTGGCGACCATCGAGTCCAAGCGTTGACCTGGGTCTACAAGGTGGAACCAGACCCCCCAACACCACATCTCAGCAGCTTTTAAACTCATCCAGGGATGGAGACTCAAACCCTCCCTGGGCAGCCCATCCCAGAGTCTGACCGCTCCTGTCACGGTACGAAGCGCGTCAGCCTGGCTGCGGCAGGGGCCAAGGCATGAAGCATTTCCCACCGGGGAGGAACAGCCCTTCCAAAGAATGCCGCTGTGCAGGACCCGCGCGGAGCCGTGAACGTTTGACCATCGCCCTAGTGCGTCTCGCCGCATGCGAGGGGTGGGGGCGTGCGGCGCCACTGCCTGCCGCAGGTGCTGCGCGCTTCCCGAGCAGCGAAGCAGCGAAGCAGAGCGCCTGCCTGCTCTTGTGTCTGCTTTTGGCTTCCCAGCCATCTCTCTTCATTAGTCTTCTCTTCACTTTGGTTGCCACGGGGCATGAAGCACCACAGCCAAACACAGACGAGACCGCGCGCGTCAGTGCTCGTGCAGCGCAGGGGTGCCTGGGTCTGGGTTTGTGCTGCAAAGCCCAGAGACCCGCAGCTGTGGTCAGGAGCCACAGTTCTCCGTTAGGAGCTCAGGGTCTGTCTGCCCTCAAGACCTCCACTGGCACCTGGTGCCCATGTGTCCACCAACAAGAGCAGCGCGCGGTGCTCCTGTGCCTGGGGCCAGGCAAAGCCCCTTTGTGCAGAGAAGAACCGCGCCTGTGCAAGAGCTGGTCTCACCCGGGCTGGATGATCTGTCGAGGCCCCTTCCAATCCCTAACGTTCATCCAGGGGTTGTGACCCAACAGAATTCTGGGCACTGGCCGTGTTTTGTCTCAGAAACCTCCTTGGAGCTGTTCAGCACTTAGAGGGTTTAGTCCATCGTTTACAAACTGAGAATCAAACGTTGATTAGGCTAGCCCCAGGTGCTCACGTCAAGAAGTCATGAGATACGTCTTGAGGAACCCCTCGCTGGGTGCGCCACAGCTTCGCCTTTCCCAGCTGCAGCGCAGCGAACCCCGTGCGACTGTCTTTGCTCTGCAAGTGCAAACTGATACCCTTTTGTGTCTTGGGGTAGGCACCACTGAGTGGAGCCGAACCAGAGGCTTTGTAGCCTCCCGTGCTCAGTGGCAACGCTGCTGCTGCCAGCTGAATGTCCCGGAGAGAACAAGGGCTCAGCAGTCGTCTGTGGCTGCTGGTGCTGCTAGTTCAGACCAAGCTTCGAGCAGAAGGTAAGACACAGATTTAACTCCATAATTGCCTTTAATCCAGTAACTGCTCAGACTGGCAATTTGCATCAAACCACATTTTCTTTTACCAAAACCTTCCCTGCGCAGCCGGTGCCTGCCTGCGCTGAAAGAAGCAAACCAGCGGGGACGCGTTTTCTAGACCCAAGTCACCGGCAGACGGGCCCCGCAGCGCTGGCAGCCGTGAGTCCAGCTTGCACAGGTCCACTGCAGCTTATTTTCTGGTGGAGGAGTTTTAACAATCAGACAACCGGTCTACAAAAAACCCCTCCACGGGGTCCCCGGTTCGGCAATCGCTGCCAAGCAGCCAGAAAACAAGAGCGTTGCCCTGGCTCCGTGGGAAAGGCTTTGGGGCTTCACGATGGCTGAGCCACGTACGATCCAGCGCTTAGGGCTTCTAAATGAGGGAGCACTCAGGTACCTTAGTCAAGGGGCACTTTCCTTCTGGACCCTGTCAGCCTTGAGTTATACTCTCATCTGGAAGTCCTTGCAAGTACTTAGTAGTAAACTTCTCATGGAACTTTAGGGATTGGAAGGGACCTTGGAAGATCACCCAGTCCAATCCCCCTGCCACAGCAGGACCACCCAGACCCAGTCACACAGGAACAGGCCAGGAGGGTCTTAAACGTCTCCAGAGAAGGAGACTCCACAGCCCCCCTGGGCAGCCCCTGCCAGGGCTCTGGCACCCTCTCTGGGAACAAGGTCCTTCTCACTTGATGTGGAGCCTCCTCTGCTCCAGCTCACACCTGCTGCCCCCTGTCCTGTCACTGGGTGCCCCTGAGCAGAGCCTGGCTCCATCCTCCTGACACCCACCCCTCACATATTGAGCGACCCTCCTTGAACAAGTCTGATGATGACTTTTGTTCTAGTCAAACGGATGCAGACACCTGAGCCTCTGGGAGCCCAGAGGTGGTGCGAGGGACTTCCCCGAAAGGGCTTTTCACTGGTGTCTTGGGGCGCCGCGGAGACGCGGACCCGGAGAGGTCCCGAGAGCAAAGCTGTGGTCGGGCAGACACAAGGAATGTGTCTGCTGCTCTTCTGACAGCAGTTCTGGGTGAGGAACTAAGGGAGCCCTGAAGGACCTTTGCACTGCCAAGAAAGCCTCTCTGATGCTTCCTCGCTCCTTAGATGCTGAAAGGAGCATCTTCCAGATGCCAAGCTCGGTGGCTTTGTGGAGCTGTGCTGTCAACTCACAGGGCACAGGGGAATCGTAAATTGGGTTTAGGGAGGTTTTATCCCCAGGTGTCTAATTCCGGGGGAACTGAGATGCTCTAGCTGGAGAGATTAGGTTAGAAATGCAACCAAAGGGATTCTCACACCCTTTCTTAAATCAGCCTGAACCTCCAGGCGAAACAAACTAGTGACAAATCTGTTGACAAGGAGAGATGGCAGCTCCCAGCTAGCAGGAGCCTAACTCGCCTCCGGCTTGCTCTCCCGGAGCTGTTCTGCTCTGAACGAGTTCACCCAAGCCCAGAAGCAGCCACGGAACCAGAGCTGCGTAAGGAAGCCGGGTAACAAAAGGCTCCTAAGCCTTTGCTATTAAATCTCTCAGTAACTGGCCAGAGAATGAGTTCGGTAGCTCCCCTGGCCCCAGGATGGTCACTGGAGCGTTAAGGGATAAACCTCTTCATTCTTGGGACTGCACCAGATCCCCCCTGCGTGAGAGGCAGCGACAGCTCTTCTCATGGGCTGCCCTTCAAGAGACACAGGGTTTGGGTACTGAAGCCCTGGCCTCCTCCACTGCCCATCGCTCTGACACCAGCCCAGGGTTCAGCGTGATCGCCCCGACACTAAGAGACGTGGGTCCGTTTGAGAGGAACCCAAGTTGGTTTGCCTCTCGGCAAAGCATCCCAAGCTCCACGAGAGAACTTGGACCTTCACTAAGAGAGAAGAGCAGCAGATCACGCCTCGTGTCAGCACGACTGCTGTGGCGATCACTGGCGTTAGCCCCGTTTGTGACAGCCCGTGTGAGGGCTTCACAGAGTCAACATCAGGGAAGAGAAGGGACTGTGAAAGACCATCCAGCCCAATCCCGCTTCCACAGCAGGATCACCTTGACCAAGTTGCACAGGAACAGTCCAGGTGGGTTTGAAATGTCTCCAGAGAAGGAGACTCCACAACCCCCCTGGGCAGCCCCTGCCAGGGCTCTGGCACCCTCACTGGGAAGAAGGTCCTTCTCACATTGATGTGGAACCTCGTCTGCTCCAGCTCACACCCGCTGCCCCTTGTCCTATCCCTGGGTGCCCCTGAGCAGAGCCTGGCTCCATCCTCCTGACACCCACCCCTCACGTATTTATCAACATTAAAGGGGTCACCCCTCAATGTCCTCTTCTCCAGGCTCAAGAGCCCCAGCTCCCTCAGCCTCTCCTCATCAGGAAGATGTTCTACTTCCCTCATCTTTGTTACTCTGTGCTGGACTCTCTCCAGCAGCTCTGTGTCCCTCTTGAACTGAGGGGCCCAGAACTGGTCCTCACCATGTCTAACGTGAGCCGGTGAGACATCACCACTTACCTGCACGGCTCAGCTGATGACTCCAACGCACGCTGCTGCAGTTTTGGATTCCTTCCCTCCTGACCTCAAGTCAGGGAAACTTCAAGGAGGTTTTCCACCTCCAGGCAGTTGGAAAGGTTTGGGCACCCCTTGCATGCACCTGCACCTCACAGCACAGTTGTTTGGTCTCTGCTGAGGTCGAGGAAGGAAAGTCTCTGACAGGTCGTTAACACCAGCTTGGAGGACGGATCATTTCTCATCTATTTCAAAATGTGTGGAAGCAGCTTCTTCCCTTGGGCGTCAGAGCTCTCAGCTCCGGGCCAGAACAAAGCTGGGGTGACGAGATTCAGCGGCAGCTCGACGCAAGGCAAATATTTGAGTTTATAGCGTCGCAGCTTCGTGATGGTTACGTTCTTCCCCTGACGGGAAGGACTGGGCCAACACGAGCTTTTCCTCCTAGAAAAGTTTTGGTTTGTTTTCAGAACTGAACCGTCGTTCCCGAGTGTTCGCTGCATTGACAGTGGGCGATCGGCGCAGGCACGAACGCCCTTTGAGCTGGGAACGGCTAGTTTGACGGTTGGGCTTTGTGATCTTTGCGTAACGAACAAACCCCAACAAACCGCTCGGGCAGCTCCCAGCAGAATTATTATTCTGGCACTGGGATAGGCTTCAGGCACTGGAGTGGGCTTCGGGCACCGGAGTGGGCTTTGGGCACCGGAATGGGCTTTGGGCACCGGAATGGGCTTCCCAAGGAGGTGGTTGAGTCACCATCCCTTGATGTGTTTAAAGATTGTTTGGATGAGGTGTTGTAGATGGTTGGACTCAATGATGAGGTGTTATAGATGGTTGGACTCGATGGTGAGGTGTTGTAGATGGTTGGACTCTATGATCCCAGGGGTTTTTTCCAACCAGAGTGATTCTGTGACTCTGAGAAAAAGGGGAATAAATCTTGCACTTTCATTCCAGAAACAGAGAAAAAAGCTTTTGGAGATGTTCTGAAGTCAAATCTTTTAACAGGGGAGCTGTCCTCCTCGCAGCGATTGTTCCGCTCTTCCCCAGGCAGCCTGAGAACCGTCCAGTCTTGCGGTCGGTCCGTGTCCTGGCTAATTGCAAAGCAAACACGTACAACCGGCCAAAATAAAGGGCAACACCGGACCTGGATGTTTTATCTTCAGGCTTGCGGTCTCAAACAAAAGGGCTGTAGTCAGTCACTCTAGGGGAAGAGGTTTGCTTGGACTGAGTTCTGTTTCTGGAGCAGAAGCCCGAGTGCAACGTGACATAAGCCAGATTGCTGCTCCACCACAGGAACAAACACCCTCTGATTGTGCTTTTATCCCCTGAGCAAATGCTGCCGCGGAAGAGCGCGGAGCCTTTTCATACATTTCCTGCTTCTTTCTTGGATCTTTCCCACACTTGTCTCCTCTGAGCCGAGCTCATGTTTCGTTTAACGAGGTAAAACAAAAACACCTTTTAAACTGGAAGATGTGAACTGGGAGGGGAGCCCAAGACGGACCAGATGCACCGAGTAACTACCTCTCCTGCCTCCAGTTTCTGAGGCGGTGTCTATCGTAAGAGCTGCGAGAGGCAGGCAACGTGGGTCCGTGCATGGAGTCTGCTGAAGGCAGAGCTAGGAGCACGTATTCGACAGCCTGAGCAGAGCCCCGGCCTCTGGGCAATGGGTTGTCTTCTCTTTCAGTTTATCCTCGCTTGCACCAGCTGAGCTTTGCGTTCAGCGCGTGTCCAAGACGGGCCCAAGATGGGTGCGAGAGGAACGCGAAGCAGGAGTATAGAGAGTGACGGGACAAGGGCAAAATCTGTGCAGAGAGGGTGGCCCAGGCTTCCCAGAGAGGCTGTGGGTTCTCTTGCTCTGGAGACATCCCAAACCCATTTGGACCTATCCTGGGCACCCGCTCTGGGTGACTCTGCTGGAGCAGGAGATTGGACCTGGTGACCCCCAGAGGTGCCTTCCAGCCCCACCAGTGTGTGATCAGGGGGAACAGGTTTGTCTAGAGGTCTGCACTACCAGGCTGCACTGCTTTCATCATCCACTCCCATCGCCCAGATCTCTGTGTGGCAGGGTCCACGTGTGCCCACACTTGACCAGTGCTTGACACAGGCTATCAGCGCCGGTTCCAACCGACGGCAGGGCTGATCCTCCAACCCGCCTCTCACTCCGTTGCAGCGCCTTTGTCAGATCAACTCAGGGCTGAACCAGAGCATGAAAGAGCTGTGGGCATGTTGGGTGAGTTCTAGTTTTAGCCCACTGAGAGCTAAGAATGGGCTGAGGAACAGGGAAGGGACGCGGAACCGGAGCCAAACCACAACACGGAGCTTCCGCGCAACCAAGTTCCGCGCACGTGTCCCACCCGCCGAGAGGCAGGCGGCAGTGCCCAGCGCAGTGCGGAGGTGCGAGTGTGGGCTCCGCGCAGCGTCGGCAGGTCAGCCTGGGAGAGGAGAGAAGGCTCTTGGGAAGAACAAACGGTGCAGGGACGTTCGAGCTGTTTCCAACGCGGGGCGAGTAACGTTGGGATTTTTTAGATCCCCCCTCTTCAATTTTCCCTTTGTTGTTTGGGAGGTGGTGGAAGAGCTGGGAACCTGGAGTAACAGGGCAAGTTCACATCCAGGCTTCGCAAAGGGCATCTGCTGTCTGAAATGCTGCCGGTTTAAAGCTTCCCGAAGCAACGGTGGTGTCCTTTGGGTTTGTAATTAGGTTAGAGACATCAAATGGAGCAGAACCAGGACAGCGGGGAACCAGGGCACAGAACGTACGCGCGCAGGTCTCACTAAGCGCTGCCAGGCTGGGAAAGCAATTAGAAACCCAGCTAGGAAGCAGACACTGGGGGGTGAGGGAGATGCGCTCGTGCACCAAGGAAGCGCCGGGATGTGAAACAAAGGAGGAGGCTCTTCCTCATTCAGCAGAAGCCCTACCCCTCGGCTGCCACACTGGAGAGCTGAGCCTTCCTCCTCGAGCGCAGCCATCACAGGGCTGAGCACACCTGGAACACCCACGGCTGCAGCAGGGTGCCGGCTTTGCCATCGCAGCAGGGCAACTAGACGTGGTGACTGTTGCCCTTCGAGAGACCCCTTCCCTGCAGGGGCAATGCCTTCGGGAAACAGTATCGTTATCATTCACCGTGGGAGAAGAGGGTCTGCAATAACCTGTCCTCACGAGCTGGGCAGCTGTCCTGAGAGACACGCTTCTCGATTTGATCCTGCTAAGGATGCGGAAGGGTGTCAGGGATGTTCAGGGCTGCCTCTGGCCAGAAAGCGGCTCTCTTCTGGGCGCGCTCTTCCTCACGTGCTGCCGACAAACGGTGCTGCCGCGCTTTAGCTCCGATGTCTATTATTTCCTTTGCAAAGCCGCAGGAGGCGTGAAATGCACAGAGGTGGGTGTTTCAGCCTCCGCATGTTTGTGCAGGAGAGCATCCGAGAGGTCACCTCCAGGAGCTCCCCAAGGAGGGGCTGACAGCTGGGCTCAGGGGAGATGGGGCTGGCTGACGTACCGATGACAGCAGCGCTGTGCAGAGGAGGCAGCTCCCCCGTTCCCCCTCAGCTCGCAGCACCCCCAGCCTTCCCTTGAGCGGCACCGCGGAGCAGAGCTGCAATTTCCTATTGTGTCCTTGTCAGGTGCTGCTAATCCTGGAGCTGCTGCTGCGTCAGCTCGCGCAACCCGGTGTTTTGTGCCTCGGTGCAACAGAGTGGAAGGGCCCAGCTCGCACAAAGCAAGCTGAAACGTGAGCTGAGCTGTTGTAGCTCGTCAGACAAAGCGCCCTTGCGCTGGGCAGTCCAGGCGACGGCGAGGACAACAGGGATTCGATAGCCTGTGCAGAGGGCGCCCTGGTTCACAAGTCAGTCAGGAGGAAAACCTGCAGGTGGGAATCAAACCCGCACGTGACAGACATTTCTGACCTTAAATGAACAGAAAAGAACTAAAGAGTTAAGCCCCGAGGAACTGAGGTCGGCGCCTCTGGAACCCCGTCTCCCCCACCGGCACCGTGGTCGGGGTGCACGGAGCACCGAGGCTTTTCAAGCAAACAGCTCCCGCTCTTCCACACTATGTTGTCTCCAAACAATTTCACCAAGACCTACATTTACACTGCTCAGCGCTCACAGACACCCATCCCAACGCGCAGCCCGCTCCAGGGGGTGGTGTGAAGAGCAGCCCGCGCTCACCCAATCTGTGCCCTGGCACGGCGCCGTGCGCGGGGGCCAGGCGCAGGTTGGTGTTTAACATTCATCCCACCATCTCCAGGACTCGTGTGCTGGGTGTAATGAGGCCTTTCCCCCCCCACCGAATCCGACTGCCTTTTCCACCAGCAGCGACAAATCACCGTGTTAGATGCCCTGAGGGGAGGGAAAGCCTCCACACTGCCGGGAATCTTTGCCGGTCTGAGTTTCTCGCTTTTGCGGAAGACTGTTACTTATAAAATCATCAGTAGGACCCTTGATTTAAAAGGATCCCTTTAGTAGGGCATCTGAAAGATGTTTGGATCTTCCACAGAGTCACAGACCATCAGGGATTGGAAGGGACTTTGAAAGACCATCCAGTCCAATCCCCCTGCCACAGCAGGATCCCCCAGATCCAGTCACAGAATCACAGACCATCAGGGACTGGAACGGACCTCGAACGATTGTCCAGTGCAATCCCCCTACCAGAGCAGGACCCCCTAGATCCAGTCACAGAATCACAGACCATTGAGGATTGGACTGGACCTTGAAAGACCACCCAGTCCAATCCCCCCGTCACAGCAGGACCCCCTAGACCAAGTCGCACAGGAACGTGGCCAGGCAGGTTTGGAACTAGGAAGATGCCGAAGCCTCGGAGAGGTGACTCACTGGCGCACGCAGGACTGGGCTTTGGCGTGGTAACGCTCACAGCTCAGTGCTTGGCCTTGGTCCTTGCTGCATCTGCCATCCCACCAGAGCTGCCTTAAGGAGAAACAGAACCAAACTCTGCTTTTGAAAGGGGGCACCAGGTTTGCAAGGTCCCTTGAGTTTGTAGTTAAACCCGGGTATGAAATGGCACTGGGAGATGTCACTAGGGAGTCCAGCTCCTCGGGCTGAGCTTGGGTTCCTTGGTGCTTTGCCTGATGGGAAGTACTCGCCCCCTNCCCCCTCCCCGCCACCGTCCCGAGAACGGACGGGGCGGGGGAGCAGGGGGCGCTCGGCTGAGAAGCCGCAGCCCAAGAGGGCCTGCAGCACACACGAGCGGGCTACATACTTCCTCCTTCTTCTTCCTTTCTCTACTTCCTTCTTTTCTATAAACAAACCGCCCGCTCCTTTTCTCATAGGCTAACCCAACACGGACATCCGGGGCAGGTCCAGGACCAGCGACACCTTCCCCCAGGACAAGTCCCCTGCGGGGGGAGGAGTCCTCCAAAACAAAACAACTCCTTTTTCTTTTCTTCTTCATGAAAGCACAACTGCTGTAAGTTTGAAAACGCTAGCAATTTTCAAACCCCAACAGAAGTACTCGCCCCCTTCACTCTGGATTGCTCCAGCTCGTCCCAGAAACCTTGTGCTTTGCTGCTGCCTGGTGACCAGAGCTGACCTCTCCCTCCGCTCCTCTGCAAAGGCTTTTGTGTTGTCTTCGTGTTGCTAGGAGGGAGGACATGGAAGGACTGTACCCTGTTAGGTTTTCCGTTGCCTCCTTCACGCCCCAGGGTGCTCCGTGTGCACTTTGTCTTCACGCTTTGGCAGCCTCCAGAGAAGGGGGCAGATCCACTGTGGAACTTGATCTGTAGTCAAACAGAAGGCAGGACCGTGCGGTTGGACAGGAAGAGCTGCAGATGCTCTCCAGCGGTACCGGGTGTAACCGAGGGGCAGCTGCACTCATCCCACCCACGGGAGCACAGCAGGTGAGGTGCAGCACCCTCGCTCCATCAGCACAAATGCTTCAGGAGGAAAACCCCGCATCGAGCTCGCAGAGGTGCAAGCAAAGAGAACCCCCTCCTGAGACAAGCTGCTCGGCTTTGTTCCAGGCGGCTCTCGGCCTCGTTAAGCCTTGGTGGTTCCTTGCTGTTGGGCTTTATTCCCACACACATTGCCGCTCCGTCCGATGAGGTGTAGGATGGCCTCTAGTGGCCCATGCGATGCACAAAGACAGACCCTGTCTTGCTGGATGCAAACGCGGAAAATGGACCGGCCTCACAGAGCCAAAGAACGTCGGGGCTTGGAGGGGACCTCAAAAGGTCATCCAGTCCCACCCCCTGCCACAGCAGGACCCCCTAGATCCAGTTACACAGGAACATGGCTCAGAGAGTTTTAAACCTCTCCAGAGAAGGAGACTCCACAACCCCCTGGGCAGCCCCTGCCAGGGCTCTGGCAACCTCACTGGGAAGGTGGCCTTTCTCACATTGATATGGAACCTCCTCTGCTCCAGCTGACACCCTCGTCCTATCACTGGATGCCCCTGAGCAGAGCCTGACTCCATCCTCCTGACACCTACCTTTCCATATTTATCAACATCAATGGGGTCACCCCTCAGCCTCCTCTTCTCCAGGCTCAAGAGCCCCAGCTCCCTCAGCCTTTCCTCACCAGGGAGGTGCTCCACTTCCTTCATCATCTTTGTTGCTCTGCGCTAGACTCTCTCCAGCAGCTCTGTGTCCTTCTTGAACTGAGGGGCCACAAAGTCCAGACAGCAGCTCCTGCCCCGTGTCACGCAGCAGGTGCGACACTGACTTCAGAGATGTGTTTTTCACTCTGGAAGCAAACAGAGGGTGTCCCTGCCCACAGCACGGGCGTTGGAACTAGATGATCTTCAAGGTCACCTCCAGCCTAGGCCTTCCTACGAGTCTGATTCTATAATTTTCTGATTATAATTCTGTTCCTGCTCTGGCAGGGGACTGGACCAGATGATCTTTCGAGGTCCCTTCCAAACCCTAATGTCCTGTGATTCCAGTTCTCTGAGAAAGTTGCCTTTGCAGAACCTCTGAGAGTAGGGACTTGACCACGTTTAAGGTGTCTGGCTGGTGGTGTCACTTTGGAGTGGGATGGCCCTGCTCCTTCTAGTGCCCAAGGGGCAGGGCTGAACATCTCTGGTGCACTGCCCAGACGTTTGGCACCCGAGGACCACCTGGAGCAACGCTGGAGGGACAGCTACAGCCCACCAGGCTCACGTCACGCACTCTGGAGATCAGGAGGCGGTGTGGTTCAAGTCAACTCATCCGTCCAAGTCAGTACCAGAGCAGAAGAGACGAGGGACATCTTGTCTCATCTCTAGGATCACAGGGTTAGCACCTTTCTGCCGGAACTCTGGGCACAGTTTGAGATCTGTGGCTACAAAACCGCACAGGAGTGACTCTGCTCATTAGCCATTTCCTTTGTTAGGGCTAAAGGTGTCAGGAGGAATTTCTCCTGCAACCCCAGGTCTCCTCCACTCAGTCTGTGAGAGCTTGGGGTCAGGAACCGCCTGAGCGACCACCTGCCTCTCCTGCCACAGCCTGGGCAGCCACATGCCACCTTCCCGCGGGCACTAACCGCACCGGTGCTTCTGGAGGCCTCTCGTTCCCAGTGTGATAAGTAAACTGCCAATAAAATAAACCTGGTCCAAGTAGTTTTTTCCCAATGCCAGCGGTTTTCGTCGAGACTGCTGCAGGTCCGCGTTTGCACGTCGAGGCTGAGCCGGGCGATGGGGCTCCTCGCGGAAGCTGGGAGCGGATACACAAGCACAGCTGCATTTTTGTAGCCACACAGCAATGCGTTGGGGCTACAACCCATCTCGCCCAGGCAACGGCAGCTTTGTAAGCTCTGCAGGACTTAAGGTGTGTCAGCTGCTCTGCTAACAGAGCAACGCGCTTGCACGGCCAGAGTGACTTCCACAACGCTTGGGACCTGCCTGCAGAGGAGCCTGGAGCAGGCTCTCTCTTGGACAAGTCGTCGCAGGGCAACCAGATGGCTGGGAAGCACTGCCCCGTGCAGCGTTCTGTACACAACCTGCTCGTGGTCCTGGTGCTCCATTTCCACAGCTGCTCCACAGGTAGGGAGCACCTTGTGCTCGGTGCAAAGGGCTTCGGGGAAGGCGTGTGTTGGTGTTTTAAGAGGGGAGTGTGAGGTGGACCCGAGTGTCGAGTCTGTGCATCGGGGTCTGACCCTGTTTAACTGAGGTCCCACATCAGTACGACAAGGACCTTCTTCCCAGGGAGGGTGCCGGAGCCCTGGAAGGGGCTGCCCAGGGGGGCTGTGGAGTCTCCTTCTCTGGAGAGGTTTCAAACCCACCTGGGCTGTTCCTGTGCGAGTGGATCCAGGGGATCCTGCTCTGGCAGGGGGATGGGACTGGATGGTCTTTCAAGGTCCCTTCTGATCTCTGATGCCCTGTGATGCTGTGACTGACACCCCTGGAAAATCTTGGAGCCCAGCCTGTGCACAGAGCGCAGAGCATGACTCCAGCGCGGAGCGTGGCTGAGGTACTGCCAACTGTGTTACTCTGGGAGAGAAGAGACACACAGGAGGTCCGGCTCCCTCAGCCTTTCCTCGCCAGGGAGGTTTCCACTTCCTTCATCACCCTCGTGGCTCTGTGCTGAGAAAATGCAGTTCTTCCTCGGTGCCAGCAGAAGGAAGTGTTCTGCCACTGGACGGGCTGGGAAGCCTGAGAAATGGATCGCGGGCTGCTCCGGGGGTTCTCGCTGGCACCGACGGGCAAAGACAGACGTTTAGGATGACCGGCTTTCGGGCTGCTTGGGGAAGTGGCCGTGACTTCCCACCGAGGAGCTGACCGAGAGCCTTGGCGAAGGCGCTGCATTCTTTCTGAGCTTGTCAGGCCTTTCTCTTCACTGTCCTCGATGGGTGAGAGAGGAGTGTTTGCAATGGGCGTTGCTGCCGGGGAGGCACCTGAGAGCTGCTTGAAAGGAAGCCCTGCTGGCTTATAACGTTACTAGAGAAACAGCCTGACAATAGCCAACACCTCTTGGCTTTCTCAAGGGACCCCACGTCATGCCAGCTCTCACACAATCACACAACATCAGGGATCGGAAGGGACCTCGAGAGATCACCCAGTCCAATCCCCCTGCTGTTTGTGACAGGACCCACTTCCATGAGCAGATGTGACCTGCAAAGTTGACTACTTTTTAACAGCATCAGGCTTGCCTCTTGATGTCTGTGGAGCTCGCCCATCTGGAGAGTCCTATCCACTCAGTGGAAGCAGAGGCTGTGTGTCCTTCTGCACAAGCCTCGTGAGGCTCCCAGCAGCATTCCTGGCGCTCTGTGTTTTCAGTTCTGTCTGCCCCTGGTTTTTATTTCCGCGGCTCGCTCGCTCTCCAGAGAGTCACCACCGAGCTGGGGTGATCACCCTCCCTGCAAACGCTTTGACCCCTCTCATGCCTAAAGACAAAGCGCAGAGCAGATCACGTTAAGGACAGGGGCCAACCGGGCAGGAACCAGCTGTGAATCACAGATTGTTTCTCCCTTACTGACACCTGCGGAAAGGTCAGGGATGTGCGTCCAACTTATCTAACTGCTTGCACAACCAGGCAAGAACGCTCTCACGTCAGTCCCTCAGACCATGACATGTGTGCTTGCTCTAAGTTGGGAAACCTTGCGAGGAAGTTTTGGTCTTCCTGTGTTGTCCAGCCAGTGCAAATGAAGCAAGTAAGACTGTCTGTGTGAGACAGAAACAAGTGGAAACTGTGTTTGACGGAGAAATAACCTTCATAGCAACGAATCCAAGCTCCCAAGAGCTTCTTTAGAGAGGTTCTTCTGCCCCTCTGCTCTGCCCTGGGGAGACCACAGCTGGAGCACTATGTCCAGCTCTGGGCCCCACAGCTCAAGAAGGACACGGAGCTGCTGGAGAGACCCCAGTGCAGAGCAATGAGGATGATGAAGGAAGTGGAGCATCTCCCTGCTGAGGAAAGGCTGAGGGAGCTGGGAGAAGAGGAGGCTGAAGGGTGACCCCATGAATGTTGATCAATATGTGAAGGGTGGGTGTCAGGAGGATGGAGCCAGGCTCTGCTCAGGGGCACCCAGTGACAGGACAAGGGGCAGTGGGTGTGAGCTGGAGCAGAGGAGGTTCCACATCAGTGTGAGAAGGACCTTCCTCCCAGTGAGGGTGCCAGAGCCCTGGCAGGGGCTGCCCAGGGGGTTGTGGAGTCTCCTTCTCTGGATATGCCTCAAACCCACCTTGACTGTTCCTGTGTGACTGGATCTGGGGGATCCTGCTGTCACTGGAGATTGGACTTGATGATCTTCTGAGATCCCTTCCAATCCCCGATGTCCTGTGATTCAGTTAGAAGCGATGAGATCCATGACTTTTTTCACAGAAGCCACAGAGGGGCCTCGTTAGCCCCCAGCAATCCCCAGAACAGCATCAGGAAGTTCTTTCTCGTTACCAGGGATGAAGCCGTAGAACCGAAACGTAACCCCCGGCAAAGCCGCTGTTTTCCTTTCTGTCCTGTGTCCACCCTGAACTTAAATATCTCAGAGATGAATGTGTGGCTGTGGCCTTTTTCAGGGTGTAGGCTAGCCCCATTCCTGATGCCTTCATGCTCAGATCAACACACAGTGACCTTTTCAAGCAGCAAGTTTCTTATTTACCTTCCCTCGAGGGAAAGCACCACACTCTAACGTTAGAACCCTGGGCTGCAAGGTGCAAGCAGGCGTGTCGCTCACCAAACCCACAGCACCGCCGGCGTTATGCAAGGTGCTCTCAGTTAAAAGAGCGTTTCACCTCGGCCACCCGACTCATCTTCTTCAGCTGGTTGTGAGAGCCACTTCCGTGTTGGCAGGAGGGCAGCAGGCGCTGAGGGCGAGTGTGGACTCGGCCGGTAAAGCTGTAGACTTGTAACAAAGATGGACTGGACAGCAGATCTGCCGCGGCTTAAGCAGAAGGCTATTTGTGTAGTCATAGCTTTATGCTGCTTCTCAGGTAAGACCGACCCGCTCGCTGCCACCTTAGGAAAGGCTGCCGATGTGTCTGTGAACCCTTAGGTGCTTTTGGAATGAAATTACTACCAGCAAAAGCCTACAGCCACAGAAAACGTGGGTGTCAGGAGGATAGAGCCAGGCTCTGCTCAGGGGCACCCAGTGACAGGACAAGGGGCAGTGGGTGTGAGCTGGAGCAGAGGAGGTTCCACATCAGTGTGAGAAGGACCTTCTTCCCAGTGAGGGTGCCAGAGCCCTGGCAGGGGCTGCCCAGGGGGTTGTGGAGTCTCCTTCTCTGGAGACATTTCAACCCCCCTGGGCTGTTCCTGTGCGACTGGATCCAGGGGATCCTGCTGTGTCAAGGTCCCATCCCATCCCTGATGTTCTTTGATTCTGTGATTGATTCTAGACTGGATCTAGGAGACCCTTTTGTGGCAGAGGGATGGGACTGGATCATCTTTCGAGGTCCCTTCCCCTCCCTGGTGTTCTGTGATTCTGTGACTGGATCTAGGGGATCCTGCTGCGTCAGGGGGGTTGGACTAGATGATCTCTCAAGGTCCCTTCCCATCCCTGATGTTCTGTGATTGATTCTGTGACTGGATCTAGGGGATCCTGCTGTGTTGGGGGGGTTGGACTAGATGATCTTTCGAGGTTCCTTCCCATCCCTAGTGTTCTGTAACTGGGGCTGGTAACAAAGATGGAGACAGTCTTTTCAGCAGGGGCTGTGTGACAGGACAAGAGCTGATGGGTTAAACTGAAAGAGCGAGATTCAGACTAGAGAAAAGGAAGAAACTGTAACGTGTTCGTTATGTTCAGTCTCCTCCTTTCGTATTGAGAGCCAGCAGATCTATTAGATGCTGCCAGAGCGCACAGAGCAAAAGGCAAGATTGAATCATCTGTGGGGGTTTTAAACACGATGGGGCTCAGGATTCCAGTGGGAAAAAGGGCTGTTCCTGATGTCTGTACAGATCTCCATCTTTTCTTCTAGTGAGGAAGGTATGTCCCTCACTCTTGCCTCTGGACTTGCAGGGCTTTACCTTGCCGTACGCGTCAGTGTGGCCCTGCCTGGTATCTTTCCTGCTATTCTGCAGCCTCCCAAGTTGTCTCATGCTCAGAAATGCTGAACTGTCACTTGAATGAATTTGAAACCTAACAAGACAACAAAGACGAAGGAATGGGGAAACGGCAGGGCACGTTCATGCAGCAAGGGCTGTGCTTTGCTTAGCGCTGGATCACGGCCAGCAAGGCACCCCGCGAGGGGTGTTTGTCCGTTTGCTTTGCGCTGCACGTTAGTGTGCCAGTGGAGCCTCTGGACCGGTGGTGGCTCACAGCCCGGTGACACCACGCTCAGGTCTTCTGGCAGAGCAACAGAATGAGCACCTGCACGTTGAAGTCCACATGGATTCTCTCTGTTCTCCATCTAGTGTATTCACAGCAAAGAAATTGTTTGCTTGGATGCTGGGATCTGAGAGCGATTCCTTCCGTGTTGGCCAGCTTGGTCCAAATACCTCTTCCTTTTCCCGTCCTTTCTCTCTGTTATGTCATCACATGAATAATAACCCTGTTACACACGGAAGCCCTCTGCTGTGAGGACAGGCTGTTCAGCCTGGAGAAGAGAAGGTGCTGGGGACACCTTAGTGTAGCCTCCCAGTATTCAAAGGGGGCCTACAAGAAAGCAGGGTTGTAAGATTTTACTGGGGCTTGTTGTGACAGGACAAGATGTAGTGGCTTCAAACGGAAAGAACTGGATTAGAAATTAGAAGTTCCTGACTATGAGGGTGGTGAACTGGTTGCTTAGGGAAGTTGTGAGTGGTCCATTGCTGAATGTGTTCAAGACTGTTTTGGATGGGGCTCTGGGCAATCTGGTCTAGTGAGAAGGGTCCTTGCCCATGGCAGGCGGTTGGGACTAGGTGTCTCCGTTGTCCCTTTCAACCCAAACCATTCGGTGATTCTGCGATTAGTTTCCTGATAGACATCAAACACAAGGGTTACCTAACCAGGCCAGTACACCTCACAGGAAGAAAACCTCCTGAGGTGAGAGAACCAACTTGACAGGGAAGATACTGTGCAGGTATGGGGTGTGACCCCTGTCAAGAATTCTTAATAGAATGAACCCCTCCTTAGAAACACCCACTCTAGATGATTCTGAGTATGTGAATATATCTCAAGGGAAGAGTAATACTTTTAGGCTGATAAGCACATAGGTATTGAGCTGGCATTCAGCGAATGAGACACGGATGAACAGCAGGTCTTTCAGGTGTTGCCCATCCAGAACACCTGGGAGAAAACAAGTATGAGTCTGTAAAGCTTATTAAAAAGCAGCTTCAGAATGTTTGACTCCTTAAGATGTAAAAAAATGAATGAGAGAGCTAAGTCCATTAGCGGTAATTCAGCACCTGGAAAGTTAGAACATGGGTGTTCAACAGCCACAGGAATCATAGTTTTACTAATCCCTGCTGAAGGTCTCTTAAGAGACTCTTGAACACAATACATGAAGACTTACATGAGCTCAACTAAATTGGCCACAAAACCACTGCTTGAGGGTCAGAAGTGAAGAGACACCGTTCCGCAGAATAGAATTTAACACTGTAAAATCCTTACATTCCAATTAACAAAGATGACTAAAAACACAGCATTAAACAACAGAAAAAAGAGTTAAAAAAATAAAAACATAAAATAAAAATATTGGGAAAAAACAATAATTAACAAAAATAAAAATATTTAAAATGGATAAACAAACTTAATTACGAAATTACAGCAAAATACAGCTATGAAGAAAATCCAAAGCTAACGCCTGAGGCAACCATGACGTTGAGCTCCACCAGACAACAAGCAGCAAGGTTGGATAACTCCACCACACCTCCCGTTGACACAACAGCTTCCAACTCTTCCACTGCAAGGGAAACATCCATGACTGCGACAGCATCCACACTCCACAGCACAGGAACATCAAAGTCCGAGGCATACACTGCCTCCAACTCCACCGTGGCAGAAAACACAAATTTGGCTGCAGGGACCACGTCTCCTGCTGAGACAACAGAATCACCCTCCTCCACTGCAGCACAAACATCAATGCTGGAAGCAACTTCCACGCTTCCAACTACAGGATCCTCAACGCCTAAACCAACCACGATTCTGACCTCCACCGTGGCAGAAACATCAAGCTCCGCTGCAGGGACCACGTCTCCTGCCAAGACCAGAGCATCACCCACCTCTACTGCAGCACAAACATCAACACTGGAAGCAACTTC
>VXBP01006185.1:16627-28876 GCA_013400115.1 Rhinopomastus cyanomelas | reverse complement strand
GTAGTGATTCTATGATTCTATGATTCTAAGGTCTGTCACCAGCACACCACCTGGTCACCACCTTGTTTTCCACAACATTCTCAATCTACCTGTGTGTTTTAAGTTTTATAATGAAAAGTAATCATGATTGGAAGAGCCATGTGTGCTTTTTCTGACTTCTTATTGTTTTTCTTTTGATATATATTAGTGGAACATATTGACCTGAGGAATAGGATATGTGCTGTCTGCATATTGGAATGAAGATGGGGTTTTCTCCCAACACCTTCATGTTTTTTGATGAAAGGCTGAGGGACCTGGGTCTCTTGAGCTTGGAAAAAAGGACACTGAGGGGTGAACCCATTAATATTTATAAATATGGAAAGGGTGGGTGTCAGGAGGATGTAACCAGGCTCTGCTCAGTGTCATCTAATGATAGGGCGAGGGGCAATGTGTGTAATATGGAACCGAGGAGGTTCCACATAAATATCAGAAGGAACTTCTTCACAGTGAGGGTGACAGAGCACTGGAAAGGGCTGCCTAGGGGTGTTGTGTGAAGTGCCTTCCAATCCCTAATGTCCTGTGATTCTGTGATTCTTTGATTCTGTGATGTACACAGGAATTTTACTTGTAAGGCAGACTTTAGGACTGAGGTTTTGTCAATTTTTCCTGAACAGCTGATGATGACCTTGTTGGTGCAGCAGAAAGGAAGGGAGATGCTGCCTGAAGGACATTCTGGGAATGAAAAAATGAAAAGGAGAGCTGCAGTTTTAATGAGGACAATATAATCATCCATGACAAGAAAGAAGAAAGTACATGGAAGGACAGGGTTGCTATCTTCTCTTAGCAAGGATACTTTGAAAGTCAGAAGTGTGCTTGGAGACAAGCATGACACAAATTTCTCCCTCCTGCATACAGCAGGGTGTCCTAGTTTAGGGGTCTGGTGTCACCCCACGACACTGGGCTTGGCTGAGTGACCTTTTCCTATGCGCTCCTGAGCATCTCCAAGACAACAATCAGCAGGTTTTTTTGCAGCAATTGGAAAAATACAGAGGTTTTCACCTTTGGAATGAAACCACCATATTGAGTGGGTGTGGGAATCAACAATTTAGTGCAAGAATGATCAGAAATAAAACAGTCTTTGGCTTGCTGTTATTATTATTTCTTTTCCCCCAGGAGATATAAATAATTCCTGGAATAAATAATTCCTGGAAAAGCTATGATTGGAGAGTAAACTTTAAACTTAATTCTTCCTTAATTGCCCAGTGAGGTGGCCCATGGTTTTTAATCCAGCTGTTTTGCTGGTTTTTAATTTAATG
The DNA here is from genome assembly GCA_013400115.1 of Rhinopomastus cyanomelas. Classification (NCBI taxonomy): domain Eukaryota; kingdom Metazoa; phylum Chordata; class Aves; order Bucerotiformes; family Rhinopomastidae; genus Rhinopomastus; species Rhinopomastus cyanomelas. The sequence goes on along the minus strand of VXBP01006185.1, from coordinate 27,581 downwards.
GGCATAGAAATAACAAGGGAAACTGAATATAAATGTTCCTGCTTCCACATTCTTTACTCCTGTGGTGCTTGTGATGCTTCTTCAGGTTGGCCACAGCATGAAAAAACGCCTGTGTTTGTGCTACTAGAAATGCTGAGGGGAAGAAAAATGGACAGAACAGGCTTGTGGGTTTTCCATATAAACCCTGAAAAACAGAACATACACTTTTTTTCATTTTTCATTGTGAATAACCTTTAGCCAAGCACAATACTGCTAATTCCAGTTGCTGTGCTGGAGAAACACTGGGCTGAGCACAAAATAGAAAAATAATAGCTTGACATGAAACAATAAATTAGGATGCTGATTCGCCTCTCTCTCACTCCAATTTTACACCAGTGTAATACATTAGTAGTAGCGCTGCTGACGATGAAAGGAAAAAAAGGAGACCAAGCTTTGAACTTGTTATAGTTTACCTAGTGACAACATTCTACCCCACAGATTAGTTACTGTGCATGTGTCACTGTAAACCATGATACAGACTACAGACCTATGGTGTGTAGGCGAAAGGGACTTAGGGGTCCTGGTGGACAGCAGGATGACCATGAGCCAGTGATGTGCTCTTGTGGCCAACAAGGCAAGTGGCATTCTGCAGTGAATCAGAAGAGGGGGGGTTAGTAGATTGAAAGAGGTTCTTCTCCCTCTCTACTCTGCCCTGGTGAGACCACATTTAGAGTACTGTGTCCAGTTCTGGGCCCTTCAGTTCCAGAAGGACTCAGAATTGCTGGAGAGAGCCCAGCACAGAGCAACAAAGATGATGAAGGGAGTGGAACATCTTCCTGCTGAGGAATGGCTGAGGGAGCTGGGTCTTTTTAGCTTGGAGAAGAAGAGACTGAAAGGAGACTCAGTTTATAAACTTAATGCTTATATATAGGTGAAGGGTGGGTGTCAGGAGAATGTAGCCAGGCTCTGCTCAGTGCCATCTAATGACAGGACAAGGGGCAATGGATGTCAGCTGGAACAGGTCTCTTCCAACCTTGATAATACTGTATTCCACTGTATTCCACTGTAACGTGAGAATGAACTTCTTCCCAATGAGGGTGACGGAGCACTGGAAGGGGCTACTCAGATGGGTTGTGGAGTCTCCTTCTCTGAAGAAGTTTAAAACTCTCCAGGATGTGTTCCTGTGTGACTTGGATTAGATGGAAAAGAGGAGACTGAGGAGCACTGGAAGGGGCTACTCAGATGGGTTGAGGGGTGGGTGTCGGGAGGATGGAACTGGGCTGTTCTCGGTGTCATCTAGTGATAGGACAAGGGGCAATGGATGTCAGCTGGAACAGGTCTCTTCCAACCTTGATAATACTGTATTCCACTGTATTCCACTGTAACGTGAGAATGAACTTCTTCCCAATGAGGGTGACGGAGCACTGGAAGGGGCTACTCAGATGGGTTGTGGAGTCTCCTTCTCTGAAGAAGTTTAAAACTCTCCAGGATGTGTTCCTGTGTGACTTGGTTTAGGTGAACCTGCTGTTACAGGCGGATTGGACTAGATGATCCCTTCCAATCCCTAACATTCTGTGATTCTGTGTGTGAGCTGGGGTGTGTTGAACCTTAGGATCCCCAAAAAAATCCCCAACACTGAGCTGATCAGCAAAGAGGTTTCTTTTCCTGACCATTTGCCCACATAGCTCTGCCTGCCTTAATGTATTTGTATATATTTAATCATCTGCAAATTCTTCTTCCTTCTGTTCCACCAACATCAAAATTCTTGATGCTTTTGAAGATGTTGTGCTGCAAACCACTGATAATCAGGATTTAGAATGAAAGTGCTGAGAGATTACTAATAATGCGAAAATAGCTGTAATGGAAGGAAGCTATTTTTTACATAATGAATGGGTTGTTAGCACATCCAGAACAGCAAGGTGGATCAGCCCCACAACATTTCTGTTTCTTTAAATATCTGCTGAGTTATTGTTCTACTCAGGAGGGAAGCAAGGCATATTATGAAAAAAAAAAGTGTTTCAAATACGTCTTAGCTCAAAGCTGCAGGAACAAAAGGCTAATAGCCCTGGGTTCTGTACTCCATATTTATACACTTGTGGAATAACCATGTGTCACGGTTTAGCACCTAGTTAGCCCACGAAATCGTAATCTGCTCAACCGTGCAGACAGAAATGTCCTCCCACCCCCCAAAAGTGGCTGCCGCTTCCGTCTCCTTCCCTTTCCCTCTTGCTCTACATCCACCTCTTCCATTATTACTCTGTCATCCTGAGGTTCTTTAGTGCCTCTCCTAGTTCTTCCTCCTGAAACTGGGGCTATTTGTACTTCCCTGGAGGACGATTTAAACCGTATAATACCCCACATCTGATTACACGTTATAAACAGGTGCAGGTAAATCACAAAAACGTGAGCGTTTAAATCTCTCCAACTACTTTCAGGGGTAGGAGCAGACACCTCAGGACTACTAGAGTGGACAAAATTACCATTAGTACTGGGATTGGTGTTAGTAGAGTAATTGCAGATGTCTGAGTCAGGGACAGAGTAACAGGCAAGCGGAATAGCCATCATAGCTATCAGACCCCTAAACCTCCCCTGCCAAATATCCTTATCCTGTCTTAAATACAATTCCCAAACTATTATCCCACCCAAGGCCATAAGCAGGCACCCTAATACTGTACGACACCATCCTATCAACATACACTGCCGGCGCTTAGGAAGCAGACCAATAAGAAAAAGAGAAGTTAAATCAACATTCCAGTTTCCGAATGCGAGTTCCATTTCCAAACGGAAACGGACAGATTCCCCGTACGGGCCACCAATTATCTGTCACGGTTTAGCACCTAGTTAGCCCACGAAATCGTAATCTGCTCAACCGTGCAGACAGAAATGTCCTCCCACCCCCCAAAAGGGGGAAAAAGAGGTAAAACAAACACACGTCCGGAACTGGAATAAAAAAAATTTAACTTTATTAAAGATTTTATTAAACAGAAAAGGAAACCAGAACAAGATAAAACAAAACAAAGAAAAGGAAGAAGGAAGGGGGGGGGGCGGGGGGCGAACGGCAAAAAACAGAAAAAGGGACAGAGATCCACAAAGCAGCAGCTAGGCCACAGTGTGCTACCGGCCAAACCGAAACCGAAACCACACTCTGGAGGCACACAAACATAGGGAGAGTACCAAACCGAGGGGAAAAGAAATGCCCTGTCCTCAATCAAGGACCCCCAAAATCTGTCTGGCCTACTCCACCTGCTCGACCTGTACCCTGCGGCAGCCACCTCTCTTCCACTTCCCCACACCCTTCCTCTCCACCCCTCTACGTACGGGAGGAAAATGTAAACATCCCCGCAGCTGAGATCGGTTAACTCCTTGTATGCTAAAAGAGAGTTCAATGCAGGAATACCATAAGCAAATACGATTTCACCAAATCCAGAACACCATGTTTTCTCAGAAAAACAGAGAAGAGCTTAGATTTCAAAAAGTCTCTACAGACATTTTCAGTTCACATATTCTGTTTTCATTTGGGATTTTATCTCTTGGTTCTTGTTATTTTCTAGTTTAGAGATTGAGGTGTTGAAAATGGTTCAGGAGGTGCCTTTGCAGTGTAACTTTTAAAAAGCATTTAAAAACACTATGACAGTCTGTGTTCTGTTTCACCAGGTAGTCAAACTGAGATCTGCTGGGGTGAGTTTGAGCCAGTGCAGCAGAAGAATTTTCAATTAGGTTTAGCAAGTGCAGTTTTTCATTCTTGGCTAGACTGTGCTTTGTCTCTACAGTCTCAGAGAAATCATTTCAGTGCCTGTGCTCTCCTTCCTCAGTGACTGTAGCAGTGAAAGCAGCACATTGTTTAGTTTTGGCCACTGGAAGCCCCTATTCGGGCTCTCTTGCACTCAAAGTTGTGTCCTCACACCATAGAAGAAGAAACCAGTTCTTCCTTTGAGTACATTTTCCTTGAGAAAGAGGTGGAGAACAGGAGCTGGGTTGAGAACAGCTGGTGCTGCAGGCTGCCAGTGGCTCTATGGCCCCTCAGGAATTATCGTGAAAACATAGTTCACTCCCATGTGCCAGTGGCCACTGATACACCGGCCCTAAGTCTGGAGTGGAAGATAGTTTCCACATAGCCTAGACCATTGTCCTTGCCCCTTTGCATGGAGAACTGTCATCCTTCCATCCCAGGGTATCTCCACAGGATTTCTGCAGGAGGATCTTCCAGTTTTATTCTACTTTGATGAAGTGACTTTCTTATGCAAGTAGGAACTTGTCCTCCATCCTAGGGCATTGGAATTACCTTATCTTCATTGATCACTTTGGGGAGGTGAAGAGCTGTCAAATTGCTTGGCGTTACAATTACTTGGCTTAGGATAACAGGAATCGTTTTCCACTTTCACCAGGGCATACTATTTATTCAGTGCAAGCTGGGAATGTCTTCAGTAATGAGTTATCACTCCTCAGTAATAAGCAATGACTTTATTAGCACTATATAGGGCCTAATGCCAGACCCAGGGGACCTTTCAGAATTAGTTTCACTGGAAGGAGGACTGGGCGTGAAGTTCAGACATTTCCACCATGGACAGCTTGCCAAATAAATTTTAGATATGCTTCAAGGGTGATGAAAGTCACTTAACAGCCAGCAGTGGGAGCTGTCCAAGGGTTTAGTATTATTTCCTTCCTCAGCACTCAGGTTTTGATCGCAGAATCACAGAACACTAGGGATTGGAAAGGACTTTGAAAGATCATCCAGCCCAATACCCCACCACAGCAGAATCACCTAGATCAGGTTGCACAGGAACATATCCAGAGTTTTAAACGCCTCTGGAGAAGACTCCATAACCCCCCTGGGCAGCCTGTTCCAGTGTTCAGTCACCCTCATCATAAAGAAGTTCCTTCTCATACTGACGTGGAACCTCCTATGTTCCAGCTCACACCCATTGCCCCTTGTCCTATCTTTAGACAACACGGAGCAGAGCCTGGCCCCACGGTAACAAAAATGAACTTGTATTGCATTTATTCGCCTACAGCACCCTAAGAAAATCTCCATCCCAAGTAGCCTTAAATATTTTGTGACCTTGTTTTCCAAATTATGACAAAGTTTTTTCCAAAATGTTAGTGTTCATTGACTTTGTAGTATAATTGCACTGCATTGACTTCAAAGTTGTGAGTAAGCACTTATATCCTTGCATCAGTGGGCACATATAGAACATAATGGGGTGCACTAAATCAGCACAGAAACACTGACTTCACATAATTAACAATTCACCCTGGTGGCATATAAATTTTCAAATTTATCACAGAATCACAGGTTGGAAGGGACCTTGAAAGATCATCTAAGTCCAAACCTCCCTGCTGGAGCAGGGTAAGCCTACTGTACTGTCTCAAGATGTCCTACATGGGGCTTGAACCCATGACCCCAGGAATTCAGAGTCCCATGCTCTACCCACTGAGCCAACCGGGTGTCTATTTATTTATTAAGATTTTTATTAACAAACTGTAATGTCAGTAGCACTGACTCCTCTATGTGTTATTAGAGTATTTTCTGGATGCCACACTTTGTACTGTAAAAAGGAGCATAGTACAGCTTTACCACATCTCTTTATTCAGAGTAGTACAAATTAAACAGAACCACCATAAAAATATTTACTAGAAATATCTTGTTTTGTCATTATTGTAAGGTTTTATCATTATTGTGAGGTTTTGCTTTTGAATTCAGCATAATCTGTGAACTTCAAAATATTCACTGTTTCACACAATCTCTTTCTGAAATATTCAGTCCAGAGAGGTCAGGCATTGGAATGGGCTGCCCAGGGTGGTGGTTGAGTCACCATCCCTAGATGGATTTAAAAGATGCTTAGATGAAGGGTTGGCGGATCTGGTTTAAGGGTGAGCTTGTAGAGTAGGATTGATGGTTGAACCTGATGATCCCAGGGTTCTTTTCCAGCCTGAATGATTCTATGATTCTGTAATCCTTGTCCAAAATGTAATGACAAGAAACAGAAAAACATAAAAAGTATGACACTAAAAAAGAGTTTTGCCGCCTCCCCCACTGGTCTGCTTGCAGCTTCGATTCTAAAGACTAAAGAACAAAGAATTTAAATGCCAGAATTACTTATTAATAGAATCATTAGGGATTAGAAGGGACCTTGAAAGATCATCTAGTCCAATCCCACTTACACAGCAGGATCACCTAGACCAAATCGCACAGGAACACATGCAGGTGGGTTTTAAACATCTTCAGAGAAGGAGACTCCACAACCCCCCTAAGCAGCCTGTTCCAGTGCTCCATCACCCTCACAATGAAGAAGTTCCTTCTCAGGTTGATGTGGAACCTCCTATGTTCCAGCTTACAACCATTGCCCCTTGTCCTATCACTAGATGATATTGAGAAGAGCCTGGCTCCATCCTCCTGACACCCACTCTTCAAATATTTATAGACATGAATGAGGTCACCCCTCAGTCTCCTCTTCTCCAAGCTAAAAAGACCCAGCTCCCTCAGCCTTTCCTCATAAGGGAGGTGGTCCACTTCCTTCATCATTCTCGTAGCCCTACGCTGGACTCCCTCCAGCAGCTCCACATCCCTCTTGAACTGAGGGGCCCAGAATTGGACACAATATTCCAGATGTCATCTCACCAGGGCAGAGTAGAGAGGTAGAAGAACCTCTCTCGATCTGCTAACCACCCCCCTTCTGATTCACCCCAGGATGCTGTTATTATTTGAGGTTTGTTTGCTGCAGGTGAATTCAAGTAAAGTTTCTTTGTACAAGGGATGAATCGTCTAAGAAAAGCTGGAGCATTTCATTCCAGCATAGTCACCTGTTGAGAGAAGCAGCTCAGGAATAATTTTACAGGAAAATCAGGACTGTAAAGGCAAAGATGTTAACTTATAAGCTCAAAATTCAAAACTCATGGAGGGAAGGGAGAATTCTGTATGAGCACCTCTTCTGAAGGCCAATTAACAAAAATACGATTCAATGTCAAGTGTTAAACACATTTTGTACTAAACAGTTCAGAGGCGATTTCACAGGTATGAAAAATTTTTGTAGTTTTCTCACTGATTTTAAGGTGACACTGTGACATCTGAGGAGAAAATGTGTGCACTGATGTCTGCGAGGATCTGGAGTGTCTCCTAGTTTAGCAAACATAGGTCTGTCCTTCTCGTGACATTTAGCCCGTTCCACTCGGTAAAGGGCAGATGATGCTTGGAAGATAGTTCTAAAAAATAACTGCCTATCTATGGCCCATGTGTTCTCTCTTTATGGAGCAAATCCCAAACAGTGTTGGATCCTTGAAGCCAGTGCCAGCACCTTGAGGATCCAGCCCAAAATTACTCAATTAAATTGAAGAGTTAATTACTCAATTAAATGGAAGACAATCTTTGATTCTCCAGCATTTGATCTATACTCAGCCTGTATTCCCCACAAGAAGTTATAAACTATCTGCTGAAATATTACAGCGATTCCAACACCAGCCACATATCCTGAGCAGACAGACTAATCCAATGGATAGGATAAGATAGAAACCTTTAAAAATTAAAGTGCTTTTGTTTTTCACTCTGTGAGGCAGAGAAGTAAACAGGGAAAAAACATCTTGGTCTGAATGTTGGCTTGGTGATACAGAAAGAAAGGAATGATTTTGTGTGATGCAGCCCACCTAAACGAGTGTTTTCAGCAGTAAATTGTAAACAATAAGTTTTCTTGCAGGTTGTGAAGGCTCTGCTCACAGCAGCATCGGTTTGAGAGAGGGCTAGAAAATGGAGATCAGCAGGGACATTGGCAGGGACGCGGTGTGAATTGACACCTGCAGGTTTGGCTAATGTCCTCTGAAGGAGTTGCCAGCCCAGTAGCTCTCCCCTCTTGGATTAAGAGACAGCAAAAGAAATTAAGACCCCAGAAGAGTCCCACTGTGCCCAGACCCAGTGAAGAAAAAAAGACTCATTGAACCATATGGATTTTACCACATTGGTTGTCCCTCAGCCTTTTAGAGATATTTAAGTTTCCCACAGGCTGGGGATAAACCTGAAACACTTTTTTCAGCCAAGGCAAAGAAAAGTTTTCAGTCTGCTAGAATCCGTTTATTATTCAACTAATCTGCTATAATTCTTCTATAAATCAGCTCCCACTGAATACTGCAGACATATTTTTGGCAGCGTGTAAAGGACAAAGACTGGAATACTCACAGAAGAAATATTTTAAAAGAATCAGGGCAAATGCAGCTAAAAGAAAATAAAATTTGATAAAGGAACAAAAAAGTGTAGGACCCCAGCCTAAAATTAGTCTTCAGCTCAGGTTGTCAGTGGCAGCTGAGAAGTATGCATGGTGGGTCTTCTGCTGTCCATGAGACCTCGTTAGAGCACCACACACAAACACACAGACTTTTAAAACCACTCTGAGTAGCTGGCAACACTGAACATTCTTATTCTTAAAACAGGGTGCTCAGCCATTCGCTTGAGTTTTCTAGATATCATCACAAATATGATGTGCATGGAGAAAGGGAGAGTGAGGGAAGCATTTCAGGAAACTGGCAGCTTTTTGGATGGGTTGAAAGTGGAAAAAAGATATATTAAAACTCCCAGAGAGAGAGATGCACAGAAGTAGAGAACTTTGTGATTAAGGGTGTTTGCGTTAGGCTGTGACAGCAGGCATGCTCAAGAGGGAAGTATTTTAAACACAGACACTATAATGCTGGAAAGATAAACACATACCTCTAGGAACTTCCTCATCAGGTTTGACTAATGTCACCCTAACCATCCTGGATTCCACAAAATGATCAGTTACTGTTGTTTCTGTGATTATTCCATGGACAGCACCAACCTTCTGATTTTGCTGGTCAGAGCTGCCTTAAAGAGGTGTGAAATATCAGCAGATAAACGGAGCTTGGGGGCCAGGACTGAAGGTTTTTTGGTTTTCATGAAGAATTTTTGGCAGGAGCTCCTGTTGTAGAGCTGCTTCTCAGATTAACACCAAAGAGACAAACCTCTTGGGCCACTAGTCAATTAATTAGGGTAGGTTGCTTTGGCAGTGGATGATCTTGAAGAACCAACAGTTTTGACAGCTCTGTAACCCAATCCAAGGAGCAGGGATGTCAGCAGAAAGCACAGTTCTTGCTTTTCTTTACATAATGTAGCGATAAGATTGTGTAACCCATGCCCATTGAAATAAAGTGGGGATAAAGCACTTGAGTAAGTGGCTGATGCCTGCAGGCAATCAGCCTTCTGCCCTGAGATCCTGGGTCTGATCTTCCTTCTCTGCATAACAGCAGATGTTAAAATCCTATAAAATGGTTCAGTTCTTTGAAAAAGTCCTCCTGAATAATTTTTTGTGCTCATGCTCTTCTGTAAGACCTCATGAATTTTGCAGTTTCCAGTGCACTATGTGGGAAGGACTTCCTTCTAATTTATTTTGTATGATTTTATTTCTTTTTCACTGATTGCAACTTGATCTAGGGGATTCTGCTCTGTTGGGGGGATTGGACTAGATGATCTTTCGAGGTCCCTTCCAATCCCTAATGTTCTGTCACCACTACCTCTTGTCTCTCAGCACTACATATACACAACTTTCAAATACCTAGAGGGATAGTGACAAAAACTCTGTCCTGGGCAGCCTGTTTCCAGGACTTTGCAACCCTTTTGGTGAGGAAAACTTTCCTCATATCCAAACTAAAGCTCTGCCGGTGAAACTTGAGCTTGTTTTCCCTTGTCACTTATTCCTTGGGAAAAGAAACAACCCTCATTGTGCTCCAACCTCCTTTCAGGGAATGTAAAGGCTCCCCTAAGCCTCCTTTTTTTCTAGACTAAATCCTCCCAGGTCCTTCAGCAACTCCTCCGAGTACTTGTGCTTCAGACTCTTCCCCAGCTTCTCTGGACACACTCCAGCACCACCACTTCTTTTTTGGGATGACAGACCCAGAACTGAACCCAGAATTTTACATGATCTCTTACCAGTGCCCAGTACAGCAGGACAACTTCCACTATGGTTCTGCTGGTCTTACTATTCCTAACAGAAGATATGATGCCATTGGCCATCTTGGCCACCTGGGCACACTGCTGGCTCATATTTAGCCAATTATCAATCCATATCCCCAGATCTCCTTCTGCCAAGCAGTTTACCATTCATTCTACCCAAAGCCTCCAGTCTTGCATTGGGTTGTGACTCAAGGGTAGGAACCGGCACTTGGCCTTGCTAAATCTCAGACCACTGGCCTTGACGCGTCAATCCAGCCTGTCTGTGTCCTTCTGTAGAGCCTCCCTGATGTCCTCCTACACAACTTGGTATCTGCAAACTGACTGAGGGTGCATTTGATCCACGAATCCAGATCATTGATAAAGATGTCAAACAGAACCAGCCCCAGTACTGAGCCCTGGGGAACAAACATGTGACCTGCTACTAACTAAATTTAACTCCATTCATCATCACTTTTTGGCTGGGCCATAAAGACCATGTTTTACCCATAAAAGTCTACATACCTCCAAGCCATGAGTGGTCAGTCTCGTAAGGAGGATCCTGTGGGACAGGGTGTTAAAGGCATGGCTAAAGTCCATATAGGCAGTGTCCACAGCCCTTCCTCATCCACTGGATGATTCATGTCATCACAGAAGGATTTCATAGAATCATAGAATCATCACGGCTGGAAACGACCTCCAGGGTCATCGAGTCCAACCTTTTCTCCTAGTGTCTAACTGCTAGACCATATCCCTAAGTGCCGCGTCCACTTGTTCCTCAAACACCTCCAGGGACGGTGACATCACCACCTCCCTGGGCAATCCATTCCAGTATATAATCACCCTCTCAGTAAAGAATTTCCTTCTAACATCCAATCTAAACCTCCTCTGACGCAAATTGAGGCCATTTCCCCTTGTCCTATCATCACTAATTGGAGAGAAGAGACCAACACCAGACTTGCTACAACCTCCTTTAAGGTAATTGTAGAGGGCAATAAGGTCCCCTTTCAGTCTTCTCTTCTCCAGACTAAACAACCCCAGCTCCCTCAG
>VXBP01006184.1:0-74778 GCA_013400115.1 Rhinopomastus cyanomelas | reverse complement strand
GCCCTGGAACAGGCTGCCCAAGGAGATTGTGGAGTGTCCTTCAGTGGAGATGTTTAAAACCCACTTGGCTGTGTTCCTGTGTGACTTGATCTAGGTGATCCTGCTGTTGCGGGGGGATTCTAGGATTCTATGATTCCTTTTACTGATCAGATTTGTGCCACGGAACAATACAGAAAATACAGAAGTAACAAACTCCTGCTCTCATACAATCTTCACTAATCATAAGAAAACAGGTTCTGCCATGTGTATTGATATACGTAATCACAGGTTATATAAATAGAATTGTTTTTGAATAGAATAACAGTCATAGTCTTTAGTCAGGCTTCATCAGCAGCTCTTTAAGATAAAGGGCTGATTGAAAGGGAAAGTCAGTCAGCAGCAATTTAGAGGGCTAATAATCAGCAATTCAGTTTCATTCCTGTTAAGGCAAAGGAAGTCCTTTGACACAGATGTCACAGGAAGGGTACCACGTAAATACGGATGTTTTGCAGATTTGACAGAAGCAGTTAAAAAAGATACCTACATCCATTATAATGTTGTTACATAATATATTGGAAAATTGTCAAAAAGAGGGAATATTTTCAAAATTTGAAGAAAATATTGAAAAGATATTTTGGTTGTGCAGGCATGTGACATAGAATCATAGAATCATTAGGGATTGAAAGAGACCTTGAAAGATCATCTAGTCCAATCCCCCTGACACAGCAGGATCACCTAAAACAAATCACACAGGAACACATCCAGGCAGGTCTTAAATGTCTGCAGTGAAGGAGACTCCACAACCACCCTGGGCAGCCTGTTCCAGTGCTCCGTCACCCTCACTGTGAAGAAGTTCCTTCTCAGATTTATGTGGAACCTTCTATGTTCCATCTTCCAACCATTGTCCCTTGTCCTATCTCTAGATGACACTGAGAAGAGCCTGGCTCCATCCTCCTGACACCCACCCCTCAAATATTTATAGACAAGTCATATAGTCAGTCAGGGTTAGAAAGGACAAGAGGATCATCCAGTTCCAACTCCCCTACCATGGGCAGGGACACCCCACCCTAGACCAGGCTGGCCAGAGCCCCATTCAGCCTGGCCTTAAACACCTCCAGGGATGGGGCCTCCACCACCTTCCCAGGCAACCCATTCCAGGCTCTCACCACTCTCACGGTGAAGAACTTCCTCCTCACATCGAGTCTAAATCTGCCCACCTCCAGCTTTGCTCCATTCCCCTTAGTCCTGTCGCTACCTGACATCTTAAATAGCCCCTTCCCAGCATTTTTCCAGGCCCCCTTCAGATACTGGAAGGCCACAATAAAGTCACCTCAGAGCCTCGTCTTCTCCAGGCTGAACAGCCCCAACTCTCTCAATCTGACCTCATAGGAGAGGTGCTCCAGCCCTCTGATGACAATTTGTGCATATTCAATATATTGGTAATAAAGGCTTTGTGTGTTTAATGCAGATTCCAGTAGAGATTATTGACTTGAATAAGGTAATCAGCACCTCTTATTACCTGTTTCAAAGGTTAATCTGCCTCCATGTATACCTCTGTAGCTGGCTTATTTTTTGCAGAGTTAAATTAGGAACAAGATAAAATAGAAGTGTTGTGCTGTGACAGTTTATGAAACAGTCACTTGCAGAGGCACTGGCTGAGCCCTGTTCAATGAATAGATTGTAGAGCAGCACCACAGTGCCATGAAGTTTGCTGAAGGGGGTTTCAGCATTTATCTTCTGTATGTGCTGAGAAACTGCAGATCTTCTGGTACTGTTCAGAACTCAAAGCATCCCTTCTGATGAATCTTAGGATGAGGTATGAGGGGGCATTGACTATTGAATATCTTAGTGGGAGGACTTTGAAGGATGGTTTCTATCACCACATGCATTGGGTCTTCCAGCCCAAAGTCCTAAAACTTACAAGAGATTTTTCCTCTGCCTACTAGACGGAAAGAAATTGTCACTCAGTCTTTGAAAAGAAGACTTGTATGTTCCAAGGATTAATCTGAAAATCAGATTTGGAGGAAAATTCATTTAAAGGCTAAGAGTTTTAAAGAAAAGTAATTGAACATCTTTTCATTTTTTAGTAAAAAGGTGACCAAGATTTCACAAGTTGCTTTTTTGCCTGAATATGGCAATATCAGTTGTGAAAAAATATCATGCTGTGCTTGGATGAAGATTCTTCTCTGATAACTTTGAAGTAAGGCTACTGAGAGAACTTCCTTGTCCTTAGCATTTTCATATGTCTATTGGCATTAAACTTTACTACTCTGCAGTAATGACATCCTCATTTTATACTCCCTTATTAGAAAATACATTGTTCAATAATGCTTGTACTCCTGGCATCCCAAAATGGCCATGGGACAAAGACTCCATAAATTCTGAAACCCAGATTATATATCATGTCCTGATAACGATAGAAATTTGGGCACTGAAAGCAATTATAACTCTAGAGAATTTCCACAGTTTGCATAAGGAGAAGTTCAAATTCTTCTGTGCTGCTGAGAAGGCACAGCTTCAGTATTTCCATGGTTTCTAAAATAATTTCATGGTTATTGTTTTAGATTGTAAAGTGTTTTGTAGTTAGAATAAATGTAACAAAAACCAACATATTCAATAGAAAATAATTAATTCCAAAGTTTGAGAGAATTTCCTTGGCCAGCAATGATCTGCTTTCTTATTGGATATTTTTCCCACTAGGAATAAGATGGGAATCAACAATTTTCTTTACTCTCCTTTTGAACTATCGTTTCTCCCCTCATCTTAGAGGAATTATATGATATAATTGCTTTAGTGTTTAGGAGACAAAACAAATACTGACTTTTTCTTTGTACTGCCTTTAATTTTTCGTAAAGAACACGTAAAAGAGCAAACTTCTTTGTAAATCTACACTGCACCATTGCTGGGATGAATTAGTTAAACACATATTAAACTGTTGCTTTGGAAGTCAGAACACAAGGTATAAAATAGTATCAGCATGACAGCAACTCTGGACCATTATTGGCTTATAAGAGGCTCAAATTAATATGCTTTCATATTGTACTTATAAATTACACTAATATATAATTGCATATTATATGTTATGCTCTGCTGGTCATGCACTAGACGCTGGTTACTGAAGCACTAACCTTGCACATTTTAAACCTCATGGGTCTAAATGATACTGTTCCCTAACTGCTCCCTGTTCCATCAGGGTTTTCTTGCCTTTGGTTGTTAAGGTCTTTTGCTGGGATTTTTTTCTGGATTTAAAGCAAACAGCAAAGACAACATCATGGGCAAATAAACCCACAAACTAATATTTATTTTTCAGTTTGACAAAGTTATTAACATGCACCTCTTTAAAAGGGTAGTTAAGCTGTACAAATGCTTATTGTCCAAACAGGACACCTATAGTTTTTCATTTTGGTGATGTTGATGCTTTATCTAAACTGGGTGTTACATATGTTCTGCAGTGACTGTCATTATTTAGAGTGAGATTCATGTGATGGACTTTAGATGAGTACTATGCATGCTATTCACTCTATACTCCCTTTAAAGTCAAAAGGGGCAATTCATGTAGATGTCTACAAGAAGTCAGTTCCCCTTAGCTTTTGACTGTCTCACATGCAATGCTGATGCCTAAAACTAGTTAAGATATACTCCAGGCTAGCTTTCCATGATAGGGAGAACTTTCACAAAATGAAGTGGAAGCAACATCCACAATAACAAAGACATAAGAATGTGTCCAAACAATAGGTTTATCTTCGTATTTGCATACATTCCTACCTCTGCCTTTCTCAGCTTTTCCTAAATGGTGAAAGTTTTTCTTCCTGTGCATTTTCAATGTCATTTTAGTCTTATTTGCATGGTTCAATCCTATTCACTTTTTCCTTCTACGATGACACCCAAATATTGTTTATTTGTGTATTCAAAGTAATTTTTACTTACCTGTAATTTTACACATTACCTGTAAAGTAAAGTAGAGTCTTGCATCTGGGCAAGAACAACCCCAGGTACCAATATAGGTTGGAGAATGAGCTGTTGGAGATCAGCATAAGAGAAAGGGACTTGGGGGTTCTGGTGGACAGCAGGATGACCATGACCAGCAGTGCGCTCTTGTGGCCAAGAGGGCCAACAGCATCCTGGGGTGGGTCAGAAGCAGGGTGGTTAGCAGATGGAGAGAGGTTCTTCTCCTCCTCTACTCTGCACTGGTAAGACCACATCTGGAGCATTGTGTCCATTTCTGGGCCCCTCGGTTCAAGAGGGATGTGGAGCTGCTGAAGGGAGTCCAGCATAAAGCAATGAAGATGATGAAGGAGGTGGAGCAGCTTCCTTATGAGGAGAGGCTGAGGGAGCTGGGTGTCTTTAGCTTGGAGAAGAGAACACTGAGGGGTGACCTCATTAATGTGTATAAATACGTGAAGGGTGGGTGTCAGGAGCATGGAGCCAGGCTCTTCTCATTATCATTTACTGATAGGAGGAGGGGCAATGGTGTAAGAGAGGATCTTGCCTTGGTTGATGAGGACTGGGTAAGGGATAAGTAGAGCAAACTGGATGTACTGGATGGACCAGTCTTTTTCAACATCTTTGACAGTGCATGGACGGAGGCACTGAGTGCACCCTTAGCAAGTTTGCTGATGACACCAAGCTGTGTGGTGCAGCAGACACGCTGGAGGGCAGGGATGCCATCCAGAGGGACCTGGACAGGCTGGAGAGGCGGACACAAACCAGCATGATGGGGTTCAACAAGACCAAGTGTTAGGTCCTGAAGATGTATGTAGAATTCTTTACCTGTAATCACAGTCACGATAAAATTCTAAAGTCTGCCAGACTGCAGCCACATGTACTTCTGTGCTCAATTTCCATTCATCTAGTTTTAGCATGTGCCCTATAGGTTCTTTTTGATTTTGTTGTCCTCTTGTGCCATTACTGTGTGCTTTGCAGTAGACATTTCTTGACTTCATGTATAAGGTCTGGGGAAAAGATGTTTATTTTTCAGGAAGAACTGTGATGCTATTTTAGTCAAGTGGTACAGAACATATATGACCTGACTTTAGACACTTATGATTCTTTCCATCCTATGATGGATGCACAGGTTGACCAAGGGAAAGTCAGATTTTTCAGAGTGGCAGCAACTTATCACATAGAAAACTCTGCCCAGGGAGGTTGTGGAGTGTCCATCACTGGAGATGTTCAAGGTCCACCTGGATTTGTTCCTGTGTGTCTTGGTCTAGGTGATCCTGCTGTTGCAGGAGGATTGGACTAGATGATCTTTTGAGGTCCCTTCCAGTCCGTAATGATTCGATGATTCTATGATTCTATGAGTTGACAACAGATACATGCATCTGGGCACCCAGAGGATTATTCAGCTCAATCTACAGAAGATATCTGTGGTGAAAATCACATGAGAAAATATGTGTTTAGTACATTTAAGATTCAGGATGAGATTATGCAGTTTATACTACCTTACCATTCCTGTATCAGCCTCCTTATAATACCCTGGCATCTTAGGGCATTGTAAGACTTCATATGTATGTGTAATTAAGTCCCATGCTGGACTATCAATAAACAGAAGTATTTTAATCTTAGACTGAAACCTGACCTAAACAGGTGAGATTAGTATTGTTTTCTAATCTTTTTCTCCCACATTCTATTTTTCTGTAGAAAGGCTGCGATATCAACCAAGCTCATTGACATGCAAATGGGTTTCTTAAATACATTGTAATGTAGTTATAAATCCATTAAATAATTTAATAAGATCTGTGCATGAAAGCAATTCCTGCTAACTGAGGAACCAGTCCAGTGGTTGTAAAGTACTTTGAAACCCTTTAGTAATGAGTACTATAACACTGCAAAGCAGTATCTTCTAACAGATTTTTCTTAATTGGCCACTAGAACTGTAGAGTTAGATCTTTTCCCTAAATAAATCTAATGCAAAGCTAAACATTTTAACAGCCTTTGCCATTTAAACATAAAATATGCTTTATTTCCTCAGACAAGGAAAAGTCCCTAGTCCCTTGAATCTGCTTCATCTGTACATTCCAGCAGTAATCATTATGACAACTACTGTGTGGTGATGTCTGAAAATATTCCTGAGACAATACATCATAACAGAGCAGCACATTCATCTTACTCTTAATGGATATGATGACACTTATCTAATGCAGGAAGAGATGGATAGCTGCTAGATATTTAAAACTCTTACCAAGGCTCTATAGTGCTTTTAGGGGGGGAAAAAATACATTCCAGAGCACTTAGGTCACATTTAAATTTTCCATTTAGCTGTCAAAATTCATCCTACTGATTGTTCTACCAGCCAACAGAATGCACATTTCATACATCTCATACATGCAAAGGGAAATACTTTAAACTATATCACAAGCCTACTGCACAGACCCATTTTCTCTGGAAGCATGTGATTGCCATTTAACTCAACTCAGTTAATAGCTTGTATCATTGTGAAAATCAATGAGGCCTCCATGATGGTTTGTTTTATTTATTTCCCTTTTGAACAAAAGCAAGTATTACTGTATTCTTTCATTTAAGCAATTTTTATTATATTTTTCATGCTTAATCACAATATTTTGTAGTATAATGAACAGCCCAAGAACACACAAATCACATTTAATAACATGACAAGCATCATGGTCATTTTTCTGCTCCTTTTAGCTGCTCTCCGGTGAAAGATATTTTATTCTCCAGTGCTGATGAAGACCATCTAAATGTAAAGTCTTTCCAGTCAGCACTGAACTTTTATTTCAATGACAAAATAACTGATGGTAATAGTAGCCCAAAGACAAATTGTACATGCCAAAAGGGAATATACTTCTGAGTGATGGAGTGAGGCATTACAGACATTATGTTACCTATATAATGAATCTCAAGCACTTGGCCTAAAACTGTATGGAAACCCAAACAGCTGAAACAGCAAAGCAAGATTTTAATTCTAAAATAGTTTCCTAGAAATATAGCAGAAAATACAGAATATTATCTTGCTACAACATTTAAAGCAAATATGATCATCAGAGCTGAGTCTGATGTAATATTTTCCTCCTTTACTTTCAATTATGGGTGTTTTATTATATTTTTAAGCAAGCTGTACATTCCTTGATGGAAGTAACTTTTTTTCTTTCAGAAGCTTGTCTAGCCCTGTCAATGTTAACTCTTAGAGCAATATTAATACTACCAAGAAACTTTATTCTCAGTCATTACCAATACATGAAGGTCTGTATATAATTTTTCTCTCCAGTTCACTGAGTTTTGTATGGTTTAAATGTCTCTTTTGGGATGTCAGATTAAAACAGAATAAAGCACCCTGTTATGTAAGGATTATATAGTTTCTTTTTCTTTCGCTGCCCTGCATAGCGATGCACTCCATAGCTGTGAACAAAAGTGTTCTTCACGTTTTGTTCCAAAGCCATCTATCATTATTGACTTTGTTTGCTTGTTACAGACAACATTTTCACTTTAAGCTTTACAAATTTACTGTGATGTTGAAAGAGAGTTTGCCATGCAGAATTAGAAAAACAAAACCCATCTGCCCCATTTGACCACAGTTTTATAACTCTTGCTAACGTATCATGTTACCCGTGTGACTGGATTAGTTAGATTTTACACTGATGTGTGTATTTGATTTTCACTGATGTAGAGGAAAGTTGTTCATGGGCCACTGCTTTCTACTAATCTGTGAAAACTGGAATTTACATGATGGATTTCTAAACCTGAAAGCCACAAGATATAAACCAGATGACAGAATCATCAGAGGAAACATTAAGACTGCTACATATAGGAATTACTCAGGTTTAGCAATTTCAACATACTGGATATTTCTATGGGGTTTTTCTTTCATTTATTTATTACTTCCCCAGAAATTTTAGATTATACTGAACTTAAAGACTTTGTTATACACTATGTGTTAATATTTAATGCATACTATGTAAAGAGTGCTTGCTATTACAAAACTACAATCACATAATCACATTGAAACAGAGAAAAGACTCCGTAACCAATCTTGCATTTTATTAATTTGGTTTGTATTTTGGGTTTGGTCTAAGTATTTAATTAATATCAGTTAATTCCATCAATAATTTTTGATTACACATTCAGGCCAAATGCTGTTTTCTGTTATAACATCATATCTGGAAAAACTGTAAGACATAAAAGTAAGCTAATTTATGGAAAACATGCAGTAAAATATTAACTCTGCAGTGTCTACAGTTTGGACAATGCATTGTATAATCATATTGAGCATGATCTGAAATTTTCTCTTAAACTATCATGATTCCATTTGCTTATAGAGCACCTCTTCTGAACCTCAAGTTGTTAGAAGTCTGTGAAGTATTGTGGATAGGAACTGCCTTCTTTCAATCCTTTATCACATCTTCAAGTTTCGTTATAGTTTGAAGCAGGATACTGGAGTAGGCAGACATGATCTTATGTAGGGAAGTCATTTATGGGAAATCAAAACACCACTTAATTTCCCTGAAGTGAGATTAATTTTAAAATTATATCGAAGATACTGTTTACTGATGACATTGTGGTACTGTTTTACAGTTCTCTATATGTCTCATAAACTAGATGCAGCCTTTCCTGACAGCAATGTGTACTGTTCTTCTATTCACTTCTGGAAAAGAGTATTGCTACCTGGAGGTATATCCCCAATCTGTGCAAACTGTCATGGTTCAGCTAGAAATTAGTGCAACTGTAGTAATTTGTATCTGCTGAGGAGATTGTCCCTGGAAAGTGATGGTGAAAAAAAAACCCAAAGAAAATGTAGATGTACTGTACTGATGCCTCGCTTTCAATTTAGATATTCATTTAGGTCTTCTTGGACAAGTTCTTTTGCAGTGCTACTTCCTCAAAATTAATGGAGTTATGTCAGCAGGGTATTTGACCTGTTATTTCTAGACCAAATACTCTAATTTTCTGAAAGAATAAAACATACTCTTCATGGTTAAAGCAACACTGGAAACTTTGGGTTTGCAGCAAATTCTCAGTTTAGACAAAATAAGCTGGTGGTCAGGCCATGACCAGTTATTGTTCAAACACAGTGATAGTGTGGCTCAGTTGCTCAGCTTTCTTGCTTCATGCTGTAAGCAACATGCTTCCAATAAGGAAACCATCCAAGCTGGCTCCTTCACTAACCAGAAAACTATGCCAGTGATTTAGTTCTCATTCTGAGGATAAAATAAAGGATGTCAAAAGCCAGTTGCCTCTAGCATTGCTCCACACATTTCTGCTCTGAAAGTTACTGTTCTCTTGTAATATTTATCTCAATGTTTCTGTTGAGACTGAAGCATTTATTTCATTCACTAAACAGAAGCTTTATAGTGTCAAGCACCTGAAACAAGTTTGCAAAAGTGAAGTCAGACACCAACATTACCCAGCAAGGGACAGGACATACCAAGTGCTAGTGAGATACATTATGTAATGGCTTTGAGATTGGAAGGGACCCTCAAAAGATCATCTAGTCCAATCCCCCTACCAGAGCAGGATAACATAGAACAAGTTGCAGAGGAACATGTTCAGATAGGTTTAAAACTTCCAGAGAAGGAGACTTCACAACCCCCCTGGGCAGCCCAGTACTCCATACTCTGCCCTGGTGAGACCTCACCTGGAATATTGTGTCTAGTTCTGGGCCTCTCAGTTCCAGAAGGACATAGAACTGCTTGAGAGAGTCCAGCACAGAGCCACAAAGATGATGAAAGGAGTGGAACAACTCCCTGATGAGGAAAGGCTGAGGGAGCTGGGTCTCTTTAGCTTGGAAAAAAGGAGACTGAGGGGTGACCTCATTAATGTTTATAAATATGCAATGGGAGTGTGTCAAGATGGTGGAGCCAGGCTCTGCTCCACTGATAGGACAAGGGGCAACGGGTGTAAACTGGAACATAGGAGGTTCCACATAATTGCTGTTTTAAATATAATTTACAAGGATAATAAAATGTTAATGATCAATACTTATTTTATTCTAAAAACCTAAAGAGGAGGAATGGAAAAAAAACAGATGCTTGTGCAATCTTTTGGAATTATGCTTGACACAGAAGAGGATCTATTTAATGAGGCTTGATAAATGCTGTAAGTAAATGGAAGTATTGTAAAATCTTATTGTATTCCTTAAGAGCAGCTCTGTTACAACAGAACTGAAAAAAACCCCAATAAACTTCATTTCAGGCTGAGAGTGTCAGGCTCTTTTCACTTGCTCCCTGTGATAGGACAAGGAGCAATGGGTGTAAGTTGCAGCAGAGGAGGTTCCGCCTCAACACAAGGGGGGACTTCTTTACTGTGAGGGTCACAGAGCACTGGAACAGACTCCCCAGGGAGGTCGTGGAGTCTCCTTCTCTGGGGACTTTCAAGGCTGCCTGGATGCGTTCCTCTGTGATCTGTGTTAGATAGTTTTGTCCTGCTCGGGCAGGGGGGTTGGACTTGATGATCTCTTGGGTCCCTTCCAACCCCTAACATCCTATGATCCTATGACAATTTTGATGAAGGAATTGATAAATCATGTATATGCTAAGCACAGTAAACAAAACAATATCAAATCTAGTTTCCCAATATCCATTTTTTAAAAAGTGATAAATTAACTCTAGGTAAATTTGGGAAGGAATATTCCCACATACATTGAGTTCTTTCTGAACACATACATTGTATTAAAAAAAGTATTAGTATTTATGTTGCAACCGATAGTATAGGAAAAACAAGAAATTTATAGAAAGAAATCAATAACAGTATCAAATGAAAGGCCAAAAGTCCTTTAACTTTTCTGATGAACATAACTACCACCTAATATTCAGCCTTTATAAACCAAAAATCTATACTGCAGAAGCGGTTATGAAAATTTATTTGTCTTTAAAATATATATACTTGTCTAGAGTTTGCTGATAAGATTGACACAACAATAATGGATGGAATTTGGTCTAGTATCTTAACAATCATATTTAAATAGACTAGTTTATACTCCTATCACAGGAGTGAGTAGGATTTTGTGAAGTGGTGTATATTTATATTATTGAGTTGCTTTTGTAAATAAAGCAAATAAAATACTATGACATGCTATATGATGGAGAGGCTTGCAAAATTTCTCACCTCTCCTGTGTACATCCGTTTGGTCTGTTCAGTACATACTTAATGGACAAACAATGTGCTTTAGCTTGAATAATGGACAATTACTATGTTTCAGCTGTGTTCACAAATTTGACTCCTATTCCTTAATATTGCCCCTCTTTCAAAGAGGATGCAATTGTTTTTGATCCTGAAAGTCTGACCTACCTACTGTGACGCAGTGAATCCTGCCTGACACCACTACCCAAGAGACGAGTGAAAATTTGTCACCAACTACATTTGACCTTCAACTAACTCCATAGAAAACTGCAGTGGAAGTCTTTGAGCAACATTAAAGTAATCCTTTAAAACATGATTAGCTTCCAGAAGAAGGACAAGGTATGAGCACTTTGTGCTGATAAGGTTTGTGTTTCTTCATTTAAGGTACTAATGCTGTCAACAGAATATCTTTAATAGCTGTTATTTATTGGTGATACTAAGATCTTTTCTCAGTTCATAACAGTTTGCAGAGAGACACAAGCTAGCTAACAAAACCCATTACTGTGCTGACATTATTGACAACTTTCTCAATGCTTCATGTAAACTAAAAAGCTAATTTCAACTTGTTTCTGAGACCAGTCTCACTGCAGTCTCATATCCTCTGGCAAGGAGCAGATGGGTCATTAAAATTGCAAAAAGCTTGCTTACACTATGATGAAAAGAAATTAAAGAAATCTTACCCAAGAGTTATATATCTTTTCCACATTTTTCTCAGAATCATGCTAAAAATATGATCCAAATCTGGGGAAATCTAATAACTAAAGAATGAAATAGATTTCAAGAAATCATATAATTGTTGCATGATTCTTTTGTGTCCTTGAATGCAGACA
The DNA here is from genome assembly GCA_013400115.1 of Rhinopomastus cyanomelas. NCBI lineage: Eukaryota > Metazoa > Chordata > Aves > Bucerotiformes > Rhinopomastidae > Rhinopomastus > Rhinopomastus cyanomelas. Next base: position 62,893 of record VXBP01006184.1, on the reverse strand, counting down.
CTGAATTAGAAATGCAAATTGTTTATGGTGAAAGGGCTTTCAGTGCTATGTGGGAATTTTTCAGACACAAACCTCAGAACTTTTCTGTGAACATGTGGAAGTTAGAGTCAGTTGGACTTCTATAATTCATTCCTGTCCTGTGTTTTTGGTAACAAAGGAACTTGTTGCACAGATTTTGGCCTGTTAAAGGACAACTTTTTCATTGGAAAGTGTTAAACATGTGAGATGAAGAATATCAACAGCAAAAAAATAAATCAAGACAGCAGGAAAATTCAGAAAAGAAACTAGAAGAAAAAGAAGAAAAAGGAGAATGAGGATGAGATTATGGCTGAAAAATTCCTGCAAGTTCAAATCTGTGAGTTCAAGCAAATGTTGAGTTTGATTGTAAGACAGTGAAGGTTTAGAAAGACAATGAGGAAAACGGAGCAAATAAATCAGGAAAATACCAAAAACCTGTTTGTAACAGCAGCTTTAAAATAAATAGTAAAAAATTAAATGAGTTATTAGTACTTCTCTTAAGAAGGAAGGTAAGGTGGGTCCTGGGTTGAGAAAGCAAAGATATTAGAGTATTGGAGAGATGAGATGGGTAGGTTCTTACTCAGGCCCGCACCAGTTTTATAAAGGCAGCAATGAAAAGAGATTCTGCTATTGAAGACATCTTTCAACAGTGGAAGGTGAGATACTGGAGAGATGAATTGTTTCTTGGTATTGTAGTCCCATCAAAGCAAACTTTCTGAAGAGCATGCTGGCTTCACACTTACAGGCAGTTCCTTTTAACCTGCAGACTGCTCCAGGGGTCACCTCAAAATTTAAAAAAAAAATGCTTTAACATCACTTAACAGTTCTTCTTTTTATTCAATAAACTGGTTCATCATTCTTTTATTCAAGGAAAGAAATAAAATCTGGAAATTCCAAGGGAAAAAAGCAAACTCTTTTTCCGGAAGACTAAGTGGCATTGCTAGATGCAACCATGCAAATTTTTGCTGCCTCATATTTAAGTCCCCAACACCCAACATCAGGGGAATTAATGGCTAGAGATATCATAATGCTTGTTTTGAATATATTACAGATGTAAAAGAATTATTGTGAACAAACAGATGGAAATGCATATTTCAGCTTTCTCTTTGGGACAAAATAAACAATATTTTTCCATCACTGATTTCAGAATATAAACGGAGCACTGCACACAACCCTGAAAAAAATTATTTTGGCTGTGATTTTCAAGAGCAGCCAAAGAATCTGAAAAAGTATTTGACTCCATGGGCTTCATAAAATCCTTCCTAAAATTCTGATCCTATACACAGCTAACATGCTTTACAAAAGAAATAGCTCTGAAGTTCTTCAATCCGTACCAATGATTTTATCTTAAAATCTGCGGGCTCTCTTCAGCTGTGTGTGACAGTATGGACAGACTTATGCAGTACTTCGTTGTGTGGGGGTTTTTTTAATTGGTTGAAGTAGTCTTAGCTTTTGAATGTGTAAGGCACAAAATGGTTTCATGAACTAGGCTTAAAGTCACTCAGGGTAGCCCTGTTTACATATTAGTTTTATTCTTGTTCCTGTACTGATTTTTCTTTCTAAATATTAACCTGCTAATCACTAATAAAATGTTTGAACATAAACATGTCAAAGAAAAGATAATTTAGAGAAAAGAAGGACATCTTCAAGTAACTACTGAAGTAGTGTGTGGATGCTAGGAAACTGATGGATGTGATCTACTTTGAATTTAGTAAGGCCTTTAACATAGTGTCCCATAGCATCTTCATGAGCAAGTTTAGTAAGTGTGGGGTTGGAGAATCGATTGTGACTTGGATTAAAAAGTGGTTGTAGAACAGAGGCCAAAGAGTGGTGATTAATGGTGCAGAATCTAGCTGGAGCCCTGTAACCAGTGGTGCCCCTCAGGGACCGGTACTTGGTCCAGCTTTGTTTAATATCTTTATTAATGACGTTGATAATGGGATAGAGTGTCTTCTCAGCAAGTTTGCCAATGTCGCTAAGCTGGGTGGTCTGGCCAATTCACCTGATGGCTGTGCAGCCATTCAGGAAGATTTGGACAGACTGGAGGGATGGGCAAAGAGGATTTAATGAGTTTTGATAAGAATAAGTCTAGAGTTCTTCACCTGGGAAGGAGTAATGAGAAGCATCAATACAGGTTGGGGGACAATCTACTGGAGAGCCCTTCCATGGAGACAGACCTTGGAGTTATTGTGGACAGTAAGTTCTCCATGGAAGAGCACTGGGCTCTTGTAGCCAAGAAGGTCAGTGGGATCCTGGGATGGATCAAGAAGAGTGTGTCCAACAGGTCAAGGGAGGTTCTTCTCCCTCTCTACTCTGCCCTAGTGATGCCACATCTGGAATATTGTGTTCCAGTTCCAAAGGGAGAGATCTGATTCAGAGGGTTCAACGTAGGGCCACAAATATGCTTAGGGGACCAGAGCACCTGCCATATGAGGAGAGATTGAGATATCTGGGACTTTTCAGCTTGGAGAGGAGAAGGATAGAAGGCGATTTACTCACTGTCTATAAATCCATAAGGGCTTGGATGCCAAGAAAAAAGAGACAAACTCTTTTCAATTCCGCCCTGTGATAGGACAAGGGGCACTGGGTGTCGGTTGGAGCACGGGAAGTTCCGCCTCAACATGAGGAAGAACTTCTTTACCCTAAGGGTTACAAAGCACTGGAGGTTGTGGAGTCTACTTCTCTGGAGACTTTTAAAAGCTGTCTGCATGCATTTCTGTGTAACCTTTCTTAGGTTTTATGATCCCTCTGCTTGAGCAGGGGTTGGACGTGATGACCCCTGGAGGTCCCTTACATCCCCTAATGATTTGTGAATCTTACAAAAACACATGCTGACACTTTGAGAGTCATTTTACAGTGCATAAAATAAACTTTATCCCACACTTTATTACATTGATATAACCTCCCCCAGGATCATAAGAGGGCCATTTAAAACCTCTTTTGACACTTTTACCACTGCCTTTGTTTCCAGTACATTCTCATCTGTTGAGGCTATCCAGCACCCACATAGGAAAGGGTGGGTGTTGGCTTGTCCTTCCCATACTGGGAAGGATTTTAAAAGCTTCTGGATATGCTGAGGCATTTTGGGGTTTCAGGACAGGAAATCCACCTGACGTTTTTGCAAAGATATCCTTGCCATGTCTTTACTTCCCAAGAAACAAAAAATCAGTTCCTTTTTAAAGAAATCATAGGGAGGGTACTTCTGTGTTTTCTTTTAAAACAGAAAATGCTTTCTTTTTAATAACATACAAGTATTTTACCAATTATATAACCTAACAAAAAAGATGCAGCTATTAGCAGAAAACAAAAGTAGATTTATTATCTACCTCTATAGGGCATAAAAATGAAGTAGCAGAGCCAGCAACAGACGAAGCAAATGAAAAACCAGACCCCACTCACTACAGGTGTGATAGAAGGCAAAATGACCCAAAAATTCAGCAACAGAGAAACAAACCACAGCCCCTGTGCCCAGGTGTGCAAATGGCATCTTGGCTTGGATCAGCAATAGTGTGGCCAGCAGGACTAGGCATGTAATTCTCTCCTTTGACTGGGCACTGGTGAGGCCTCCTCTGGGGTACTGAAGGCAGTGCTGGGCCACTTACTTCAAGAAAGAGATTGAGAGGCTGGAGTGTGTCCAGAAGAGCAATGGAGCTGGGGAAGGCATTGGAAGGAAAGTTTGATGAGGAGAAGCTGAGGGAGCTGGGGTTGTTTAGCCTGGAAAAGACAAGACTCAAGGAGGATCTTCTCCCTCTCTACAACTGCCTGAAAAGAAGTTGCATTCAGATTGAGGTCGGGCTCTTCTGCCAGGCAAATAGTGCCAGGATGAGAGGGCAGGGCCTGAAGCTGTCAGGGAAGGGCTTGGTTGGATGTTAAGAAGCCCTTCCTCATGGAAAGGATGATCAGACCCTGAAATAGACTGCCCAGAGCAGTGATGGAGTCCTCATCCCTGGAGATGCCTAAGGACAGACTGGATGTAGCACTTCGTGACCTGGTCTAGGTGATTGTGGTCATGTTAGGTCATGGACTGGACTTGATAATCTTAAAGGTCTTTTACAGCCTCAGTAATTTTGTGATACCATAATAGTCATTTAAACACCAGCACAGAAAACACCTAAGAAGTGCACAATTCACTTCCTTACTCTGTTCAATTCTTTCTACCCCACTATCACTAGACGCTCCAATTGCCAGAGAGATAGTAAAAGGTCCTTCCATTAATGTGGAAATCCTGCAAGTGCCTCTACCTACAGACAGACTCTCAACCCTCTCTTCAAACGGGCCTACTTTATAATGAGAGGGGCACAGGTTTGGTCACTCATGGCCCAGGTACAGCCACTCTAGGCTGTTAAGCACCCTCAAGAGCTTTTCATGACCTCGGCCTTTCCTCCTGGATAGTCCTCTTATCACAATGGTGGCCATCTCTCATATCAAGGTCTTGTCTTGTCTGCATCCCCATGGCTCAATGCCCACTGGGTTGAAGCCAGCAGTGGAGCTAAAGATTCTCCTTGGTAGCAAACACAGATGCCAACTTAGTCTTGCTGTTGACTATGATAGGAGATGCTTGGCTAGCCTTGGTCCTTTTGCCTGGTTGTGAGATTGATTCATTTGCCAACTTAAATTCTCAGCACTTCAACAAGTTATTCCAATGTAAGTATCACACATCAGTACCATAACACACTAGATGAAATTTAGCTTAAGTTCTGTTTTTCTGGTCTATATGCTGTCTACTCTAGGTGAGCCTGATCTGGTAGAGAAGTAGGGCCTGATGATCTTCAGACATCTCTTCCAAATCTATTCTTTGATTCTGTGAATCCATGATTTCAATTTTGTATTCCAGTTTATGAAACTTCAAGTAATTTTCCAAGTGTTTCATCACTTTATCTCAACTTGCTGGGAAAACTAAAATCCTATAAGTAGAGTGATGCATAAAACGTGCCATCGGTACAATGTTCTGAATTTTACCACCTACGTGTATTGAAGTTTTAGATAATGTAAGTTGCATAGGAAAGAGTGACCAGAAAGAAAAATAAATAAAGAGGAGACTTGTGAGGAGAATCACTCTGTATTTAGGACCTTTCCTCCTTTATGGTTTCACAGACTGGGGATTTGTTTACTTTCTTTTCTATTGTTGGTAAGAGGATTCTCCCTTGCAATAGACACATCACGTTTGAATACTGAATTTAATCTAAGGGTCAGTATCTCATCGCTGTTATTTTACCTCCAGCCTTACTGACAAAGGTTTACAAGAGAATACAGAAATAGGAATTAACTGTTTTCTTCCTAGTTTAATAAGTGGCATTACTCATCTGTTCTGGTGGAAGGTTAAAATACCTGGATTGGTTTAGTATAAAGTCAGTTACATGACCTGGGAGTATGTTAATGCAGTAGTAGCCTTTTGATTAGCCAGGTGCAACTGCAGAGAAGGCATTGCATTGTCAATGTTACTGCTTCTTGTAGCCTGTATTTTTTTGAACAAATGAGAGAAGAACACGTGCGTTGAAGTCAGTCTTCTGTCTCTGCTGAAAGAAAGTGCTTTTGTAATTTCCTGTAATGAAGGAATAATATTCTGCACACAGTTGTCTAATTAACAATTTTAGAAAAACACTTTAGCAATACTTTTTTATAAACATGTGGGTGAGGATAAGAATGAGGCAGGGCAGGTAAGACAAAAGTTTGTTCTTTAATTAACATTCAGTAATGGAACAATTTTATGCAACACTGAAGTAATTATTATATGTGATATTAAAAAGAATGGATGGAATTAATTAGGTATCTTTTAATATTACAGTAATAATAAGTTCTGAAGTTCTTACTGCCAGCTGAACAGATGAATATTTAAAAAACTCAAATTTCTCCAGAAAACTGTCATCACTGTGGATGAGATGAACATTTTATCTACTGCAGTATGTTGTTTTCAGCCATGGCCACCAGCAGCTAGTTCAGAAGCAAGTACTAAATCACTAGAACAAATCGCTGTCGCTCTCCAGGTGAAGACAATATCAAGGAGATTTAAGGCTGGTTGTCCCTAAATATTTATCCTACATGGTGTAGATGCACTTTTTCCTCCTTTTATCCTTTCAGAACTAGATTACTCCCCAAGTGGCTGTTTTGCTTTATGGCAGGTATCATTACAGTCTTCATAAATAAACAGGTGAACAACTATGAATGATTTTGGAGAAACACATTAACTGCTGATGCTGCTGACCAGTGGTGTTCCCAGCCAGTAGTCAAAAGTTGTATCATGTGTTTCTATTCATTAACTTTGTGAGTGTAACTGTTAGTGAAAAAAAAATACTGCAGTTCATTTTACTGTCAACCAGACATATCTTTGTGATACAAAATGCTCTAGAAATACTGTGCCATGTATTGGCCTATAGAGGAACCGGGGAAAATGTCCTCTGTTCTGAAAAGGCAAGGCTACAGACTTCTGTCAGGTAAGAGAAATAAGAATACCTTTTATTTCCTAGGAAGTCTTCAATTTAAGAAGAAACTCAGCTCTTCTACAGGCCAAATTATTTTCTAAAGTGTTCATTCCCACAGCTTCTCTTTGGAGTCAGCACTCACCCCTCCACAGAATGAGATCCCAGCTAGTTTTCTCCTGTTACAATACCATTTCTCAATCCTTCACTTGTTAGTATTTACTCCCAGCTGTGCCTAAATTGTTTCAGCACTACAAGACTGATAACAAGGGTCCAGAGAAGTGTTTGGGGATTTTCTTCCACTCGCTCTGCAAGACCCAGAAAATCTTCCACAAGAAATTGAACAGTGGGAATTTAAAAGCTATTGTTCTAGTTTCTTTGTACCAGATTTTAATTTCAAGGTATCCTCCTCAGAGAGGGAAAAAAGGGTGAAGGATATGCAGGCAGAGAAGTTTGGAGGTATTTGATGATTAACTGCAATGAGACAGGCAAGAGATGTGGTTATTGTGAAATGAATAATACCCCAGGGGCTTCACAAAGCTTCAAGTGTGCTTAATGCTTCTAATTCTCTTGGGTTGTAATTACCTCAGGATAGGTAAAAGAACTATTTTAGGAAATGTCAATTTTCTTGATTTATTGGAATTTAAGTGCTCAGGCAGCAGAGTCAGGGAATAGGATTTAGCAGCCCTGTAAATGTTGAAGCACCAACCATTTCACAGTAATAATCTGAGAAGATGCAAGCTCTCAATTTCCCTGTCCCAGGAAGGCCAGTAGTGTTTCCAAGATGTTGATTTATGACTAGTAAATTGCTCTGCTTTCTCTTCTCTGTTCTGTATGGTTTCTTCACTTGCCTTTCTTTAACCAACTCTTTAACTTGGAGGGATCCTCTAGTCCTCCTTCATACATGTCTCTATATTCCCCTGTTCCCAGACTGCTTCAAGGCAAGCTTGTACCTTTAACCAAATCTTCCTCTATTTTCCATCTGTTTGCTTGTTATTTGCATCCTCTGTGATTTCACTATCCCCAAAACAACTGCTTCCCTGACAAATTACGATAATTTGTACCAGGCTGAGACTGAGGCAGTTTGGAGAGCAGACAGCAAGGACAAGTGAAGGAATCTCAGTAGAGAGTGCTGCTGAGACTGTAAACTGTGCAGGTCATAAACATCTCTCTGCTGTGCACAGCTTTCATTCAAATAATGCCCTCAGCTTATCCTGCTGCTAAAAAGCAGCCTGGGATTTGACATTTATTTTGTTATTTATTTGCTAAGTTTGCCTTTACATCCTGAAAAAGGTCCACTTTTCCCCCTAATACAAATACATAAAAAGGAAGGTAATCTTGTACATTTGGATGTTGAAATTAGAGACTAAAAGAACAAAAACTCTATCCAGCAAATTATGCAGCTGCTATCTGTGTCACCATGTGCTGTGTAAAAGAGGACTCTCTGTATTCCTGGATATACACAGTTAGTTTATTTAAGGTGTGGGTTCCACAGAAAAATATATATAGAATTATTCATATGTTGCAGGTGCAATTAAGTAATTGTTTTGTCTGGGCTTCCTGCTGAGTATGTATTCATGGCATCACCTTGAGCAAATCAGTCTGGAGCTGGATTCAATAAACACTTGGCTTCAGTTACTATCATGATTTAACACCCTTCAGTTACTATCATGATTTAACACCACCAGAAACTAACTTACACACAGTTGCTTGCTCACCACCATGCCCCACCGTGGAATAGCTGACAGAATGGGAAAAGTGAGAAAACTTGTGAGTTGATATAAAGACAGTTTAATAAGTAAAGCTGTGCATGTAAGCAAAGCAAATCACAGAATTAGTTCACTATTTCCCCATCAGTTGGTGAATGCTCAGCTATCTCCGTCAAAGTAAGGTTTCTTCATGTATAAGGCTTATTTGGGAAGACAAATTAATTAAAGCTGTTATATCAGTGCTTAAACAGGACTTTTTTGTTGTCTGGTTTGTTGGGTTTTTTTTTTGTTAGCAATGCAAATAGTAGTTGGTTCCTTCTAAAGTTAAATTAATACTCATTGATTAAAAATATGCATGACAGAATGTTATGCATATCCCTTAGATCTTAGGAATGGACATTTTATCACCTTTTGGTCAGAGTCAAGACTGAAAGAGGTGTTCTTTGGGATACAGTGGCTGGAGTATTCTGAAATTCACTTTCTCTGGGGAGAAAGGACTGTTTAATCAGATAGAATAGCACAGTACTTTCTTCTTTTCAAGGTTTTGGTTTACAATTTGGTTATTATAACCCAATAGTAAATAAGAAGCAAATCCCGTTTCATCATACTCACATATGTCTGTGTGGTATTTTGATAAAATAATTTGTGTGTGCTATTTCCTTCAGGCAGATACACACTGCATCTATTGTTCTGAGAACAGGCTTATAAAAATATTTGATTCTTAATGACCTGCTTAATGACTGTGACTTACCTGCCATGTAGCAGAGTGGCTGAAGGCATTCACACCATGTACCGCTCTGCTGATAATAGCTCCTGGGTATCCAATGTCTTTTGCAAGTTTGCCAAGCAGACCTTTATTGATCTGACAGTCAATTATGGTTTCTCATATGCTTACATTAATTGCCTTGTCCAGGGGACTGTGGCAGAATGAAGGCTATCATGGCTGATATTAGGCTGTCAGACTAAGAATTTGTAGCTCCTTGAGAGCACAGAGAGAATAATTTCAAGGATAAAACCACACTGAAGTTTTTGCACAGCAGTGATCTTTCATGTTCTGATGTCCAAGTCCTTTCTAATATTTTCCCTTTCAGAATAACACAAGTTCCCAAGCCTCATTATTAAAATGTATAGCCTGATCTATCATGCAAATAAAAAAAAGGAACTTGGAAAGCTCAGAACAGGAATTAACTCCATATGAATTAAAAGGTCATGCAGGTGAAATATGATGGTGAAACTATTAATCATTTAGATGTATACATGAAAACTTACACTCTGACATAGAATCTTAAATTCTCAAGCATCTTCCTTTAAAGAGAGTTGTCATTTTGTTTTTTATATTTCTACTATTTAATGATACTGTAGTTCTTTGAATGATTCTTTTCTAAATGAATAAAGGAAACACAAATCTAACAATGAATTATGAGTTCAATAAGCAGATTTCATGCGTCTGACTAAACTTTTAAATTTCTTCAGTTCAGCAAATAATCACAAGTGTGTGTACAAATCACAACTATGAACAGGTAGTTTGTTGACATAACATGGCTTCTTTCTTGGTCAAAAATATGTTGTACATTCAGATCCTGAAAGTCTTAAGCAAAGCACAGAGAACTGGCCAGAGAGAAAAGGACAAGGAGGAGTGTGCAACACCTTCAATTTATATCTAACATAACTTATTCAGTATTGTTCCCTCAAAGGTGTAGCTCAATCTAATTATTCATAACCCTATTGGAAATGCAGTTCTTTGTTGATCTGTGCAGTGTTAGATCACCAGAGTGTTAGACATGATGCTGCTGAGGATGTTGTTAAATTTTAGCACCCTGGTCTGGCCAAAGTAGTGATGTTAGGTCATGGGCTGGGCTGGATGAACTCAGAGGTCTTTTCCAGCCTCAACTATTCAGTGATGCTGTGATATTTGGAAGAATTTGTTTTCTGAAAAGTTTGTCAACCATTAGAATAGGCTGCTCAGAGCAGGGGTGGAGTCACCATCTGTAGAGGTATTTAAAAGGTAGATAGATGTAGTGTTGAGAGACATGGTTTAGGTGTGACCTGACAATGCTGGGTTGAAGATTAAACTTGATGATCTTAAGGCTCTCTGCTAACCAAAAATTATCTCTGATTGTGTAATACATTTTTGTACATATTGCACAAACCAGCAAGAATGGACACAACCCAAGCACAATAAGATGCCTGAAAGGAGAGGAACATAAGTTATTAAGTTGTTGTTTATGCTTAAATTGAATATATTTTAGTTGTTTTAGAGAAAGTCAGTGTCTGAACCAGGGGCACTGTAGTCTGAGGGAAATGGAATGTCACTTAGAAGGATTTCCAGAATTCTTCTACAATAAGTTCCACTTCAATAGATTACAGCAGGGTTTAAGAAAAATAACTGTGGTGCTGATTGAATAGGATGTATAAGAAATTCTACTTGGAGTGACTTAAAATGTCTGCTGCATTAAACTATTCAAATAGCATTTTATAGTGGCAATGCTAAAAATAAAATGCCAGCAATTCGTTTATAGCAAGAAAAATGAGGTGCTATAAAGAGTGTACCTTGTGCAACCATATAATTGCCTTTGTCTCCTTGCTCTTTCTGTGCTCTTGGGTTTATAAAGCCTAGAGCAAGCTTAAGAAAAAATTTCTACTGTTTTGTAAGGAAGGGATAAGAACTAACAGGAATAAGATTCATTATGGGAAAAAACAAAGGACATCAAATAGAACAAACAAAATTAAACCAAACAAAATCAAATCAAAGCAATCCAAAACAAACTCCAACAAAAAATTTCACTTCAAGCCACGTACGCTCACTGTAACAAGGAGAAGAGCAATATTACAGGTCCAGACATAAATCACTGACACAGCCTGCCTTTCTGGTCTTTCATTATGTGGGTGCAGCTTAAGGGGCAGGATGTCATGGGTGACACTGTTGTGGGTGTCTATTACAGACCACCAGATCAGAATGAGGAAGTTGATGAGGTCTTCTACAGGCAGCTGACAGCAGCTTCACAGCTACAGGCCCTGCTTCACATGGGGGATTTGAACTACCCAGATATCTGGGTAGAAGACCAGCCATCCACAGTCCAGGAGGTTCCTTCGGTGCATTGGTGACAATTTCCCGATGCAAATGGTGGAGGAGTCCACTAGGAGAGGGGCACTGCTCGATCTTGTACTCACCAAAAAAGGAGGGTCTGGTTGAAGCAGTGAAGGTTGAGGGCAGCCTTGGTTGCAGTGACCATGAGATGGTGGAGTTCAGGTTCCCATGTGGTAGGAGCAGAATAGCTAGCAGGACCACAACCCTGGACTTCAGAAGGGGTCAACATGGGCCTTTTCAAGCAATTGCTAGAGGAAATCCCATTGGACAGAGTAGTGGAAGGTAAAGGGCTCAGGGTAGCTGGTTAACATTCAAAGACTACTTCTTTGAAGCACAAGAAAAGACCGTTCCAACAGGAAAGAAGTCAAGGAAGGGAGCTAGAAGCCCTGTGTGGTTAAACACGGAGCTGCTGGGCAAACAGAAGAAGAAGAAAAAAGCCTATAGGTCATGGCAGGACGGGATGGCCACTTGCGGTGATTGTAAGGCTCTGATGAGAGAATGTAGAGATGCAACTAGAAAAGCCAAGGCCTCCTTGGAATGAAACCTTGCAAGACAGGTCAAGGGCAACAGCTTTCAACAAAAAAATCTTATATCTAGAAAATGTTATTTTGAAAGAAATATTTTACAAATTAGATTAATCCAGTTTTTGGGTTTTTTTTCCTAGAAGTGAATCCACTCCTCTTCTACAAACATGTTCACATCTACTGTATAAATAAAAATATTACACTTGTGGGGGCAAATAAATAAGAGGCTCCACTTTAAATTTGATACTATTATTTGTGCAGAAAACAGTCAGCAGTTAGTTTAAGTAAGTGACCCTAATTCACTCATTGTTTCCATTTCATGATTACATCTCCCAGAATCTGTAATCAGTCCATGCACTATGCTGGAGAATACTGTATGAAGAGAGAATATAGGAAGATGTAAACAGCAGTCACTTGTGTGTTACACAGTTACTGGCAGAAATATGCTCATTAAGACCTTCTCCTTGAGACCTGCCTGTTATTCCCAAACCCATGAGTTATTCTAAAATGAAGCAAAACTTCTCACCTACTTTAAGACTCCTGGGAGTACCCTACACTGCAAAAAAACCCCTTGGGATATTCTTGATCTAGAAACAGCTCTTTTTGTTGTTTGTAGATGAAGCTCTATGATCACTAATTTATTCTGCAAATGTGTCACATTATCTGGCTTAAAAAATTAATCTGGCTCACTAGTGGTCTGCAGAACTACCCAGTCTCTCCTGCAAAATATGTTAATGATGGATAAAGTACCCAAAGGAAAACCTAGAAATTTAGGGAAGAAAATAGACAGGTGTTGACGTTAAAGAATTTGATTGATTTAGAACATGTGTGGAATCTGAGTGAAGGGTGATGTTTGACTAGAGCTGCCAAGGCAGTTGGTACTTCAAGAAAAGGTCAGAGAAATCAGACTTAGTTGGATTTTAAATAGTTGGATTGTTCACAGATTACTGATGCTGTCACTTCTATTTTAAATAATCCATACTTAATTTCAGGAGATGAATCACTCAAATTCTACACCAAGAGGACAGGTTGTTAGCATATCTTTTTTTAGCGATGCTTGTGGTTCTCCTGGAAGTCCTCAACTTGTGCATGCACAGCACCAGCAGCAAATAGGATGAAACCTACAGTGTTTTCAAATCTGATTAAGAGCAGAATTCCTTTGCAGGGCATGAAGAGATATCAGTTATGGCATGGTTCCTCTGCTTTTTGTTATGTCTTCATTTGCAAGTCTGGCAGGGAGCACATCCTGTTTTACTGTGCTTTTTAAGACATACATTTTACTGTAACACCCTCATACGTTTATTCACTTGTAGCTTACCAAGCCTTTAGTTCTCAAATTCACAGAAACATTTTAGTTGGACAAGATCTTTAAGATCATCAAGTCCAGCTATTAACCCCCAGTCACTAGTAACACATGTCCCTAAGCATATTTCTAGAAAATGTGTCTTAATTTAGCATAAAATACAAAATAAATTTTGTAATCATTCCTCCACTTGCATTTGCCATTTTTTACTACAACCATAAATAACTAGAGAACACAGAAATAACTCAAATGTTTTCCTGATTGTTTTAAAGAAAAACTGAGTTTCTCTTTTCCAGCAGCTTTTGCAGCAAACAGAGACTGTTCATATTTTGACTGTGGGCAAAAGAAAATATATTCTGTTTTAAACCATTTCTTACCTTCATCAAGAGAAGTTCTGCTGCCTCTGTTAGAGAGATTTCTAATCCTTTGAGATGTGTGTAAAACCTTCATATTTATCTCTTAGAAAGGGAGAAGGTAGTGTTTGGTAGTATCTTGGTACACAATGTTCAAAGATTTTCATCCCATCTGCACTCAGGATGATCATACCAATAATAATTAGAAACATATCTCTTAACATAAATCCTTCTCTGTGTTTCCAGTGTATTTCAAAGTTAAAGCTCTCTCTCTCTCTGGCAGAACCAGCACTGGCTTTACCAGGCAAGATGATGACTTTCTGAGCTGACAACTGTCTTCTTACTTCCTCTCCTATAGCTGATGATAAGGTCATTGCCTCATAAGTTTTTCGCCTACATTTAGTTGTTTTTGTAAATAAATCTGTTTCTTGAGATCCCTTGTATTTGTGAAAGATGTTTGAAGAAAATAGTAAATGAGTGCTGTAGCACAGAAATCTTTAAAAATACATTGAGAAGTCAAGCTTCTCAGTGAAGAGACAAGTATTGGTGTTTTCCTGATAATACAAAAATGAAAACTTGGAAATCCTTATTCACCTGAAAAATTACTAGAGTTTCTTTTTTCATGTTTGGGGTGATTTTTATCCTTACCTAGTTGATTTTATGATAAGGACACTGACAAGACTTTGACATCCTCTCTAGTCTCACATCCACGACTGTGGTTAGTCAAAGTGTGACAAATACATTTGCAGATAGTTGTTGAGCTTTGAAATTCAAACACTGTGGAACAAATTGCCTTGTGCTGTCCTTCCTAACCCTCCTCTTGAAGAGGGTGCAGAGAAATACATGTCTTTATCTTCCGAACAGAGATGAAGAAACAGATTATTTTTGAAAGATTGCGAGTAATGTACAATGATATTCAGTTTACAAAAACTTTGAGAATGACTCTGCAACCAATGTCCTGCTTAACTAGCATAGTACTAGCATTTCTCATTATTTTTCTAATTTGGTAGCACTGGTGCCAGGCAGAAAGTATTAGTAGCACTGCAGGATCGTCTAGATTTTAACAGTGGTCATAAATGACCTTCTGCTGTAGGACACTGGACTAAAAAATATCCATGTGGACTACATTCATAGTTGTTTGCATTTCTTAAAGTAGTTGGAGTTTGGTGTTTTACTGCGAGCGCAAATGTTTCCTATTTTAAAATGTATTAGATACCCTGAGATCTCCAACCTTCCTTTCCAGGTGTCATTGAACGCTGACATTTCAATAACAAGGACATCTATTTTAGTGTCCTTTATCTGCGTGTGTTTTCAGTATCCCAAATGTCTGTAATTATCCTGTATGTAAATAATTTCCTGCCTGAAAAGAAGGACTGAGCAGGCTGAGTTTATGATGTGTAATATTGTTTAATAACCTCCTAGCACTGATAAACAAAATTTAGCCTCAGAAAATGAATACCAGAATCTCTGTTTTGAATCCTGAGCCACTCTTGTCTGAATGATGACACTTTATTTGACATCTGCCCCTTGTAGATGGCAACAGATGAGACTGCACCAGAAGTGTGTAGTTATTTGGTGATGTTCAAGACCCTTAACATAAGTAATTGTTCTCAGAAACACAAAGTAAAACACTGAAATGGTAAAACAATAGCTAATCTTCTATGGAAAACAGATACCTAAATCGCATATTAGAAAGGACATGAAAATACATTTTCATCTACAGTAACACTAATTTTTATGGGATCTGAAAAGTCATTCTTCCAGTTTCCCAAGGAAGACCCAACAGACTTTTTTTGGAATGTGATGTGTTCCAGAAAAAATATGTCAAAACCAGCATCCTGCTTTCCACAAATCAGTCCGTTCCACTGAAACACACAGTTATGGTAAATGGTTCATCTGCTTTCAGACCAAGATTTTCCTTTTTGTATGCTTCAGTGCTGTTTTGGGCATCTGAAGATGCATCTGGTTGCTTTCCTATCACTAATTTTCTGTGTCCTGTGCTCTAAATGCTTGAATAAATGAACAGAATGAAAGAAGTCCTTTACCCAACAGAGGGCATTACACAGCTATTTGAAATCTAGAAAGTGTTTTTTTTAAATAGAAGTTAAAAATAAGTGATTGGAACAAAATCACCTTCTCTTTTGTACCATTTGTGTTCTTTTAAGACTTTTGCAAAGGAGTTTATTTACAAAATGTGAAAGATAATGTATTGAAAGTCTGTAACTTTTAAACATTTTGGAGGATGTTGTAATCAGAACTATACAGGACACGTATTCCAACACAACGTTCCTACATGCAGGTATTTCTCTGTAGTCCTTACAAGTTACAAGAAAACAGTTACTTTGTCTGTGTTACAAGTCCCTCTGTTTCCTGCCATGAGGATTTCTCAGAAGCATTTTAGGGAACCTGCTTTTTAACTCTCAAGCTATAAACGTATTCTTTATGTATTGAGATTCACTGGTAAGTAGGTCCCCCATGTGCTAGGCAGTTGCAAATAACACGACAATCATCACAGAAATGTTTCCTGCAACCTAATCAACTCATGAATAAATCTAAACTTCAGATTACATCTTCTTATTCACAAAGGGACAGTATGCTACTTACACAATGTTTATTGGTTTTAAAAAGTCTATGTCAGGTTTATTTGGAAGTCTTCATTGTACAAAACTGGAGGTAGATTTACCGCCTCCATTAACTGCTGAGTGAATCGGGAAGCTAGCTGATCACGCCCTATGTGACATCTAATCTCTAGGTGGCATGAGGCTCACTCTACAGTCAAATCATTGAGGCCACCCAATTTAACTTGGTGCAGGATGAATATCTGGGTTAAAGACTGGTTTATATAGCAGTCTGATCTGCAGTGAGGTCGTCATCCAGCAGTTCTTCGGGTGCATTGGCTACTGACACTTCAAAGTGTCTCCAGATATTTCCTGCAGAATATTGTGTCCAAACAGTAATCCAGCTAGATATATACTTTCCTTTGTTTTACTATGTATTTTTTAACATTTATTGCCCTGTTTCCTTATTCTGTGACTGTGATCATTAAGGTCAGCAGTTCAGATTGTCTCATAACAGCATCCTTCATGTGGGAACTTACAGTCCCACTGGTTTTTTGTGTTATTCATTCACTTAATCAGAAATATCATTATACTGTCATCTCAATCAAGGCTAGGAATATTAAATTAATCTATCATAAAACTTCATCTGTCAATGGACATTTAACTTTTTAGCATTCAAATTTTAATCTTGATGCTTTATGATACTGTGATAATTTTCCATACCAATTTCATTACGCTGTGCCTACCAGGCTTCTACACTTTTAAAACTGAATGAAGTTTACCATTTATAGATCTTAAACTTATGTGAATATCTGTCCTAGCTATCTTTAAAAATAAAATGCTCCCTTTGTTGCCACAAATGACAAAAAAGCATGTTCTGTACAATTTAATTTCCAATCTTAGATAAATCCTTTTTTTTTCCCCTGAGTAGCTTAGTAGTTAGAATAAGATTCAACAATACTCAATGTTTTCTCCAAACCTATTTTTCTTTTCCTGCTTTTCTGTCTTTTTATCATCTTTCTCTCTTTTCAATTCTTTTGGTGATATCAGCATCCTATCCATGTTTGGAATGCATCAGTGGGGACTTGCCAGTCTCCATAATCTTTCAACAATATTGTGTAGCTGGGGTTGACCCAACAGTCTGGAGGCTGGCAAACGTTACGTCCATCTTCAAGAAGGGCCAGAAAGAGGAACCTGGCAACTATGAGCCTGTCAGTCTCACCTTGATACCAGGGAAGATTATGGAATAGAAGATGTCAAATGCCATCATGGAGCAGTTAAAGGTCAGCCAGGCAATCAGGCCCAGTCAGCATCGGTTCAGGAGGGACAGATCATGCTTGACAAAACTGATCTCATTCTATAATAAGCTGATCTGCTTAGCAGAAGAGGGAAAGCCTGTCAATGTAGTCTACCTCAACTTCAGTAAAGCCTTTGACACTGTCCCCCACAACATCCTCATGAATAAGCTGGCTGCCCATGAGTTGGACAGGCATACACTCTTCCCTAGACCTTATAAATAAAAGACAGCACTATCTCAAAAGCTCTCCAAGCCATAGGTTATTTGAAATAACTAGGGAAATATACTGTTAACTATTGCTATTTTTGTGTCTTGGGGTCTTCTGCAGTTATGCAGCATTAGACACAGTAAAAGACTGTAAACAAATAAACTTCTGATTTTGCTTAGAAAGGACATTCCCCTACAATATTTTTTTTGTAGTGGCTCTGATACATCTACAGTATCTGCTAAACAATGTCTGTGGAAATTAGTAGTTCTCTTTCTTTTTTATGAATTTATTATCTTAGGAGCTTGTTAATTATTTAATGTTATCTTACAGAAAGCTGGAGATCCATTGTTCAGTATTACACTGTGAAAAAGCCTGTGTAAGGTGGCAATGAATACGTCACGGGATACTCTAAAACATTTCAGAAGTATTGAAGATTTTCAAATTTCATTCCTTCTTCTTTTATATCAAAGTGTTAAATACTCCAGCTAAATGGTTAGTACTAACATGATCCTTCCTAGAGAAATGGGAGAAAAGTAAATTCAGTTATCTCTGACAAGAACCATCAGAGTTGGAAGTTTTGCAGTCAGAAACTCAGGTCTTACATATTCAAGAACTGTTAAAGTGTTTAGGTGGTTATCTCAGCTGAAGACTTTGGAAAGTTTACAACTGAAACTAGAATAGCACTGTGAAATACAAACTTGCCTCTTGTTCTCACAGAACAAGGAATAATACATGAATGACCCCAGAACTGATTTTTGATCAGTCTATATGTTCTTCATATGTTAGATTTAGTGGGATACAATTTAATGCAAGTATTGTATCATTTTTTTGTTCCGTGGCCTTCCACATCCTTTTGAATACACACGCAATAAGGATGATTTTTTCATTGAAAGAGGACAGTATGAAAATAATTTTAACGGCTTAACAGGGCTGAAACAGTCTTGTTCCCTGGCCTGCTTTGTTTCATGCTTCTGCTGCCTCTGTGCTATCAACAGAGATGTTTTGGATTTGGTGAAATCATGTTTGTTTATGGTATTCCTGCACCGAACTCTCCTCCAGCATACAAGTAGTTAACTCATCTCGGCTGTGACAAGAGAAGTCTGTGATGTTCTTGCATTAGAATCTACTACTGCACTCTAACTTGGAGTATTCATTTTATAGTATAAGTTGTGACACCGTTGTAGCCCAACAACTCACCATCAAATTCCTACGGAAATGAAAAAAATTCTACTAGAATAAGAGAATATTTCTCTAGAAATGCCTTCTGGGTCGAAGATGCAAAACAAGACCAAGTGAAATCCGTATCCAAAAGTGTTTTTAAATTACTTGCTCTGTCTATAGGAAACAAGATTACAACTTCTGTCGCAGACTATTTGGCTGTGTCTGCAGCCATACATTCTTAACTCAGACCCTTGTTTTCTAATCTCATGGCAGACAGCTGTTAAAAGAAATTTTCTCTGACTTTTTTCCCTAATCATAAGTCCATTTCCAGACTAGAGAATCTTCCCATGGCCACTCTCATGAGCTTTGTTGGCCTTCTCTGAACACGTTCCACCTCTTCTATGTCCTTCGTGTACTGAATGGCCTAGACATGAACATAACATTTGAGGTGCAGCCTCAGTACTGTTGAGTGCTTGGGAGTGATCACTTCCCTGCTCCTGCTGGCCACTCTACTTCTGACACAAGGCTGAATGCCTTCGGCCTTTTTGGCCACCTAGGCACACTGGTGGTTCATATTCAGCCAGGTATTAACTGACACCCCCAAATGGTACGTGTCTTTTCTGGTTTGAACAATATAAAGTATATGTAATACTGAAAAAGAATGTTTACTGAGGAATGCTTAAAGGCTTTGTTTTAACCAGTTCTTTTGGAAGTTAAACAATAATTTCTATTAAACCATCTCACTGCACACTGCAGAGCTCGACTTACGCTTAAATTGTATCCCAAAGAGAAAGGCAAAATGAGTTGTGATTGCATTTATAAAAGAATGCATAAATAAACATACTTTGAAGGAATGACTCAAAGAAGCAGGAAGGAAAAAAAGCCCAAAGCCTCATCAGAGGAGGTTGCTAGTGAAATATATATTTTCTGTATTGGGAAACCAAGTTAGATTTCAACATTTTTGTTAAGAACACTTAAACGCAGTGCAGCTACCCTGTATTTAAACCTGTGTAGTTAAGGCCAGGTTTTTATCTTCTGTATCTTGACTGTTCTCAAACAAGGATTATCAAAGATGTTAAGAGAAGGGTTGTTGCTAATGCCATCAATACTGACTGTCAGTTTTACTTTCCATAGCACTCAGCTCTTCTTGTCGTACATTTCCATGCTGCTCCATAACACAGCCCACTTTCAGAGGAAGACAAGTTATTTTAGCACTCTAACTATGAGCAATCTCAAGTAAAACATATGTGAAAATAAAAAAAACCAAGAATGTACAAGGTAACAGGGTTACAGGGCTATTCAGTCTGGTTGCCTTGCCATGTTAAAAAGGAAAGTGAAAAAAGAGACAGATGGATATGAGTGACAGATTTTTGTTCTTAGTGTATTTATCCTGCCATATACTTTAGCGCACAGTCATATTGGTAGGTTTACAGAGATATTTCTCTTACAGAAATTTGTTTTCCTAAAATACATAAATTAAGAAGTCTGTCAACTCATTATAGTGAGATATTTACTCTTAAACTAGTATGAATTGTCAGCAAAGCAGCGTATGCATTCATAATGTCTTTAATCTCACCTATTAAATAATTGCAGGTGTTATTAAAAATGTAAACCACTGCTGCAATTTATGTCAGCCTACAGTGTTCTCCAGACCTTATATTTTGAGGTACAGCCTTTCAACATCAAAACTCATGCCTACCATCACAGACACTGGTATAGTGTTGGTATTTCCAAACTTGAAATATGGACTTTCATGGTTAAAAAGCCTTTTCTTGAACTTGTCAGTGATACTAGAGAAAATCATAATATGAAGTTTTCTTTGATGATTGAGGTTGACCTCAAATTCATACCAATCTCTTAGTGTTCTCATAATACAATACCCAAAAGGATATCTCCAGAGTTGGTGTGTGTTCACTTGCACTGATTTTTCTCAAATTTGTTGTTCTATTGGAAATAATTCTGACAGAGAAAATCCATAAAACCATTTTTTCTGAAGACAAGAGTGTAACCAAATCAGAAGGAGAGTGTATCTTCTAACACTACCCAAAACATAAGTACAGAAATAATTTTAAGAACACTGTTGGAATATACGGACATTATATGGACAGTATAAGGAAGATATTAGAATTTGTTTTGGGATTTGGTTTATTTTTTCTACTGAGTTTTGAGAAGGCTTGGCCCATTTGGGGAGTTTTGGCATAGCATGACATCCAGACATTGTGTGCATAAATATCATAGTAATCTAACATTTGTTAAGGCCATTCATCATGACTATGAAATGCAGGAGTCTATACTTTTAGTACAGAATTTATCAATTCAAATATTCCAAATTTATTCTTACTGAATGATAAACCTTTTTTCAAGACTTTTGAGGAAAATTTGTGAATTATCATTATGGTTTTCTTCAGCCATAATTATGCTAACTCCATCCATTAGAAAGGAAACAAGATAGTAGTTGGAGTAAACAATTGTTCTCCAGAGTTGAATAGACTGGGTCAGTAAATAAAACAGAAGCAAGAACAGCTAACTGTTTTTAAAGTAGTAGGCATTGGAAGGGACTTCCAAGGATCATCTTGCCTTACCCAAAAATCATTTTAATCTTTTCAGGGGCTTTAATTCATTTTGTGCCACATCTCAGAAATAGAATTTTTCTAAGTAGGCAGAGTGGGTAGGTCAGATATACCTGGATCATTCATTTGTCTTTTTGTCTGCAGCTGAGAACCATCACTCAGATTTCAAGGTACAATTTGTCAACCCTTTTTTGTTTTCTCACAGATGATTTTCTTTGAAAAGTCCATAGTGGCATTTAGATAGATTTATTTAATTTAAATTGAATCAGACTTCTACAGCATGACCGCTTATTTCAGTCAGACCTTTAAAACACACTTTTTTCTGTGTATAATAGTAACAATTTTAGAGCTTATGTTTACTGCAGTAAATGCTCTACTGCTATTTTGGCTGCTTCATAAATGTTTACAGCTTTAGGCAGAGGTGAATGCATTCTGTGAGGCACTCTGGCAGCTTTTTAAAAGACTACATGGGAAAAAAGGAGCGCTTAATTATGAATTTAAAATAAAATGTGCTTCAGGCAACTTGCCATGGGAAATAATCTTTCAATAGTTCTTAAGAATGAGACATGGGCACAACTTTAAACAGCAGGTAATTATGCCAAATATGTGTTCTTCCCTTATGTATTCAAGGATCTTAAAAACATATTTTAAATGAGAAAACAATCTTATCTCTCAGCAGCACAAAACAAGGTATGCAAAGTGTATAGTGCAAAAGGCATATAATTTATCACTCAGAAAACACTAGTCCCTTTGGAACCTTCAGTTTCAGAAAATGCCGTATGTTCTTGAAATAAGAACTGTTAAGAGAAGTTTGTTTTCACATAATTATAGACACCTTAGAGATAGTCCTGAAACACAGTGAAAGGAATAGTGAGCTTTGTCCTATAAACACTTTTATAATGCTAAAAACAAATGTGAATAGCAAAGTAACACGTGAAAAATCAAAGTCTGAATGTTAAAAAGCTAAAAGGGAGTGGTGCTGAAAAATTTAACCTCTTACTGTGAGTTAAACTCTGCCCCACATTGTTAGTGACCTCATGATATTCTAGATGCAAAAGCAGTGACTTCTATAAAACAAATACATCTGTTCTCTCTAACTGTTATTACAGCTTCAGAGGTTTAATTCAGCATCTTAACGTTCTCCCTTCATCCTGGGCTCCCCCAAAACTGGGACCATGCCAATGCAAATCTTAGAATCAATGATAGAATGATAGAATGGTTTATGTTGGAAAGGACCTTAAACATCATCTAGTTCCAAAATCCCTGATACGAACAATGACACCTCTCAACAGACCAGGTTGCTCAGAGCCTCATTCAACCTGGACTTGAACAGTTCTAGGGAGTGCACAACCACTACTTCTCTGGGTAACCTGTCCCAGTGCTTCGCCACCTTCATAGTCAGGAATTTCTTCCAAAGATCTAATCTAAATCTCCCATCTTTTACCTTGAAACTATTCTCCCTTTTCATATCACTAGACTCCCCCATAAAAAGTCCCTCTATGGCTTTCCTTTAGGCCCCAAGCTGGTACTGGAAGACTGCTATGAATTCCACCTAGAGCATTCTCTTCTCCAGGCTGAATAACAGCAACTCCTCCAGCTTCTTCATAGGAGAGGTGCTTAAGCCATTTCATCATACTTGTGGCCTTCCTTGGAACTTGATCCAACAGTTTCAGTCACAGAATCACTGAATCACTGAATTGTCAGGGTTGGAAGGGACCTCCAAGATCAGATATGGATAGAGACACAGATCATTAGGAGGTTGGAAGGGATCTTTAGTTATCATTGAGTCCAACCAATGAGTAGGACCATGGAGTCTAGGACAGGTCACCAGGAATGCATACAGACAGACCTTGAAAGTCTCCAGAAGGAGACTACCTAGCCTCCCTGGGCAGCCTGTTCCTGTGCTCTGTAACACTTTACAGTACAGAATTTCTTCCTCATGTTGAGGTGGATCTTACTGTGCTCTAGCTTACCTGCATTGCCCCTTGTTCTGTCACAGGGCACAAATGAAAAGAGATTATCTCTTTCTTCTTGATACCCAGTCCTCATGGATTTATAGAGAGTAATTAAATCCCATCATATTCCTCTCTACAGGTTAAAAAGTCACAGGTCTCTCAGTCTTTCCTCATAAGACAGATGGTCCAATCCCTTAATCATCTTCATCGGCCTTTGTACAACGCTCTCAAGCAGATAACTGTCTTCTTGAGCTGGGGATACAGGCACTGGATGCAATCATAGAATCAATCATAGAATCATCCTCATTGCCCTACGCTGGACTCCCTCCAGCAGCTCCACAACCCTCTTGAATTGAGGTACCCAGAACTAGACACAATACTCCAGATGTGGTCTCACCAGTGCAGAGTAGAGGGGGAAAAGGACCTCTCTCCATCTGCTAACCACCTCCCTTCTGATCCACCCAGGATGCTGTTGGCCCTCTTGGCCACAAGAGTGCACTGCTGGCTCATGGTCATCCTGCTGTCCACCAGCAACTCCAGGTCCCTTTCTCCTACACTGCTCTCCAACAGGTCAGTCCCCAGCCTATACTGGTACCTGGTACCAGATGCAAGATTCTACACTTACCCTTGTTACATTTCATTAAATTTCTCTCTACCCAGATCTCCAGACTGTCCAGATCTCGCTGAATGACAGCACAGTCTGATGGAGTGTCAGTGACATCACCCAGCTTTGAGTCATCAGCAAACTTGCTGGCAGTGCATGCCAATCCCTCATCCAAGTCATCAATA
This sequence comes from Rhinopomastus cyanomelas, assembly GCA_013400115.1. Lineage (NCBI taxonomy): Eukaryota > Metazoa > Chordata > Aves > Bucerotiformes > Rhinopomastidae > Rhinopomastus > Rhinopomastus cyanomelas. Next base: position 38,944 of record VXBP01006184.1, on the reverse strand, counting down.
AATAGATTGAATAGGACTGGTCCCAGTACTGATCCTTGGGGTACTCCATTAGATACAGGCTTCCAACCAGACTCTTTCCCATTGACCACTACTCTCTGGCTTCTATCCTGCAGCAAGTTCACCATCCACCTCACTACCCAATGGTCCAGTCCACACTGCCACAGCTTGGCTGCGAGGATGCTGTGTAAGACTGTGTCAAATGCCTTACTCAAGTCAAGATAGACCACATCCACCACTCTTCCATCATCTATCCACCTGGTTATGCCCTCATCAAAGGCTATCAGGTTCGTCAAGCATGACGTCTCTTTGATGAAGCCATGCTGACTGTCCCTAATAACCCTCTTGTCCTTGATGTGCCTAGAGACAGCATCCAGGACAGATTGTTCCATCATCTTTCCTAGGATGGATGCGAGGCTGACCACTCTACAGTTACCTTTGTCCTTCTTACCCTTTTTGAAGATTGGAGTGACATTTGCTATCCTCCAGTTTCCAAGCACCTCTCCTGAACCCTGTGACTTAGCAAAGATGATGCAGAGTGGCTTAGGAATTACTTCCGCCACATCTCCCTTAGCACACGTGGGTGCATCCCATCAGGCCCCATAAAACCAGCCTGGATCATCTTTCAAGGTCTCTTCCAATCCCTAATGATTTTATGATTCTATGATTTATGTTTATGGTTCATCCAGTTTGCTCAACTTATCCCTAACGCAGTCCTCATCAACCAAGGCAGGCAATACTCCAGGTGAAGTCTCACTAGGGCAGAGTAGACGCAGAGATGGACCTCCCTTGATCTGCTGGACTCTCTCTTCTTAATGCATCCTGAGATACCTTCCTGTAACCTTTTTGGAGTTCCACCAGAACTCCAAGATCCTTCTTCAGAGGGGTTCTCTCCAGCAGATTGCCTCCCAGTCTGTAGTGGTACATCTCATTACTCTTCTCCAGGTGATGAACTTTGCATTTGTTCTTGGTGAACCTCATTGGGTTCATCTTTGCCCAACCCTCCACTCTGTCCAAATCTTCCCGAATGGTTGCACAGACTTTAGGTAAATCAGCCAGACCTCCCAATTTAGTGTCATTAGGAAACCCTATGTCACCATGCACATTAAACCGTGTTTCAAAGTGCCAGATGTACACATTTCCTGACACCAGCAGGGATGGTGAGTCCCACGCTTTCCTAGGCACTCTGTTCCAATAGTTGAACACTCTTAAAGTGAATTTTTTCTTAATGTCCAATCTAAATGTCCCCTGGTACAAACACTAGACTACTTCCCATCATGCTATCAACAGTGACTTGGGAGGCTATAGGAGAGAAAGCATCTCTAAAAGTTCAGTGAGAGAATAGTTTGCATTCGTTGCACAGAAGGGTCCTACAAGAGTGATGGCTTGAATGGTGATTTCCTGAAGATACAGTAGAGACACGTAATCAAAACCATTTCAGATCCTGAAAAACACATTTTTTCAATCTTTAGCTGTTTTCAGTGATTTTTTTTTCTGGGAAAGCTTGGTAATTTTTTTAAAAAAAATAATATCGAAGCAAATAAAACGCTTTTATTTAGCAGTCAATTCTGTTTAATATCACTTGAATCCAAAAGTATTTCAGCTCTAGCTTGCATGTTCAAAAATAATTGTTTGCAAAGCACAAAAACCATATTCAGCATACCAATAGCAAACTGGTGATAAAATCTTTTATTCTTTGCACAGTAGCTATTTCCATTGAGTATATAAATTTTTTTAAACTTGACAAACACAGAATCCTTGCAGAGTAGTGCTCCTAAAAACTACTTAATCTTTTAAATCAAATCTTCCTCCATTTAATGTGTATTTCTGTCCTGTCTAATTTTCAAGACACCCTTTGATACAGTTAAAGCGATAATTTAATTGAAATGGGAACAAAAAGAAGGGAACGGACACAGACTTGCAAACAGTTCATTATAAAAGGTTTGTTCAAATACCTGGTAAATATGTCACAGTAGGATCCTGTGTTAGATGAAGGTTTGTAATCTCATGTCAACCTTCTTATAACTGTTACCATTCCACAGTAGTAGTTCCAGCAGGTTTACTTCCTGCAAAGACATGTGTGATTAATTTTTAAAGCAAGATTCATCTCAATATTTATTCATTTTCCAGTTTGAATTTTCTTTGAACTGCATTTCTCCTATTTTGCAGTTCAGGATTATTGCCAGTAAGTCATTAGAGATTTACCATACCCCAGCACCTTACTTCTAACATTTCCATTTTAACGCATCCAAACTCTCCTTTTTATGTAGGTGTCATTGCAACTTCATCAGAACTAAGAGTTATGATTTATTTTTGCCTCTCAATAATGCATATTTTGATACCACATCCAGGATCCATCCAAGATGAGGACTGATTTTTGTTAGGCTGAACAGTCTGTGAGATACATTTCTTGATTTGAACAGTCCAAACGGACAAAGCAGTTGTTATCACTTTAAATACAAAGCTACTCTTTAGGCATGAAATAAACCACAATTACTTGTATATTTGAATAGGGATCAGAGCTCTCTTGAGCTAAGCAATCCATTATTAGGAAAGTGTGCCTTTTGGCAGCATCTGAGGATCAGAGGAGGTTGTTGCAAAATAAATGAAATAACCCCAGATAGGATGATACTGTATTTTAGTGTATGAAAGTAAAGGTAGTTTAGATTATCTTTCTGATGGTCTGTCTTATGAAACAGCATTCCTGGTTGCTTATTTTATAATTTAATCTCATTGACAATAATACAATTTTATAGGAACAAAAATCGTTCTGATTGAAGGACTTATTCTCTCAATCTATCCCTCATACTCTGAATAAAATTATTCATTTCAGATCTTATTTCAAGATGTTCTGCAAACATTAAATACATAGTTCCTTCCCAGACCAATTTCCATCTGTATTTCTATTTGTTATGGATATCTCCCTGACTGTGTTCCTCCAGACTACCCTAGGGTCTGATTCATGGGGTTGCCTTTCAATGACCAGGGATTCAGTTTATGGACACACTGATTTTAATCATTGTTTCAGTTTTTCAAGAATTTTTAGAGGGTTTTTTTGTTGTAAACATCTTTTCTACAATCTTTATGTTTTCTGAGTAAATTCATATGACACTCGGAGATAATCATACTAAACCCATGTTTTCTTTATACTCTTGTGGACACAGAGAGGGAACACACAAGACATCAGAACATCCGAAGCCAGGACATTTTGGCTACTAACAGTTTGAACTTGCCCAGGGCTCTTTCCAGTTGGCCAAGTATCACTTGCTGATTTTCAATAAAAGGTAGCAGAGTAGAAAATATCTATTTGGAACCATTTTTTGACTATTTTGACAGCCAAATTTTATCAGGGAATTGTACCAAAGGACTGGCACAATAAATGCCAAAGACCATATTAAGAGCTTACAGACTCACTGAGCATATTCCAGTGCTAAGGAATCCTCCCGAGTCCACGCACAGTCTTTGTGTGGTTCAGGCACATTTCTTACACATATTTCGTCAAATATTAATTCTGAATGCTTTTATGTCATTGTTTTAAACTGTCCTTACTGCAAGGACACAATAACCTAAATATCAGTTTCATCTCTGTCCACAGGGTCATAGCAAACTTTATGAACTACTCAGGCCCTTAAGCCAGGAACAAAAAGCTCTATCCTAAATAAGAATGCAAGAAAGACAGACAAACTGCTAAAGCATCTGTCTCCTTCACTCTCAGAGAGATCTTCTGATGGAAGACATATATTTGTTTTCCACCAGTGTAATTTTTGAAAATATATTCTTTTGTAATGAATTGGAAGCAAATAATGAAAAAGATTGCATTTTGGTCACCATAAGAAAAGAAGCAAAATTCATATATTTAGCTGAGAAAAGCATTTTTCAGTTTTGTCTTTCCTGTCCAGGATCATTTCTGCCTAGTACAAAGGTGTTTCAGTTTTCCTAGGAGAAAGTTCAAGGCTGTTTTAACAATTTATTTGCTTCTGCATTGACTATTCTGATCAAGAACTTGCCATATATTCAGAACTTAGTCACCAAAGTTTCTTTAAAATGACCTTTCACTTAAAACTGTTACAGATCCGTTAAAATGATAAATCAGAGTGAGTGTCTGAAGAAAATTTATTTTTCTTTAAAGGGGAGCTTTAAATAAGTATATATCAGGTACTTTCTCTTCAGGACAAATTTTTACAGTTATAACAAGAAATCCCTGAACAGGATAGCACTAATTGCATTGCCTAGGCACTCTGAGTAGGGATTTCATTTCACACATCACAAACTATCCACACAACCTTGTCACAGTAATATTTCATACATAACTTTTTTCTAGCAAAGTGCAATCTTCCCATCCCAGTTTCACAGTCCACTACTCTGAAACAAAGCTCAGTTAAATCTTAATAAAACTAAGAGGGGAGGGGGAAAAAAAAGAAGAAAAATTAAAGAGTAAAAACCCCTGTGGTTTTTCTCAAGCAATTGTCCCTGAACTTGTTTGTAGCTTCTGCCATTTAATCTGGACATCAAAGACAGCACTCTGGTAGTCATCAATGGAGAGTATTACTGATAGAGCACATTCAAAGGGAAGGAAAATTAGGTCAGAAAGATACAAAATACCTGTGATTAAGTGACTGGTATAGAGTGGTTTTGTTCTCATTGATTTTGTAGAAATACTTTATTTAAAAGCTTTGAAATTGAAATTATTCAGGTTTTTTTCAATTGATAATTGATAAATCAAGCACAAAATTGAATTTTATATTTTCTCTTGAGCAGTCCTTAAATGGCTCTTAAATTAATTGTTCTCTGTTGTACCTAAAAATAATCTGTTTACAATATGAGGTAAATAAGGAAAATTCTTTTTTTGTGGACATGTTATTTCCCTGGGTAAGTCATAAAGATCCTAGATCTCCTCCTTTTACAGGTCACCGTCAAAGTCAAAACATTAGTTGGTCCATTGGCTCGTTATGGTGCATGCATCTGTATATTGCTTTTCATCTCTAACTCTCACACAGGTGTACAATAAGACAAAATAATATAACTCTTTCAATTTGACATAAGGCTAAGTACATCTGTATGTGTCACAGTCTCTGTTTTTCAGAAAATTGCTTTTCTCACAAAGTTATGTGAGTGAATTTCGTTTGTTGTGGTTGAAATTCTCTCCTGCCTGCAATATTCCTGTAAAACAATAATTGCAAGAAAACAACCCTCAGCTGGAGTAAATTCATTGTAGTATGATAATTACTGCAACAATGGCATCAAAATTGTATCTGTTTAGATGCAAAATTTGCATCAAATTGGAACAGTTCACACCAAGCAATGATCTGCTTCTCTTTGTTTTATATGTTGAAAATGAGCTTTATTTTAAATATCTGCTTACTAGAAAAAATGCCAGGTATTTGGAAGTGGAAAGTGGATATTATTAAAAAATAAGTAGATGTCTTTCTCCTTTGGACTCAGAAATTCAGAATACTAAGCACACTCTTTTCTCACAGGACCCCTGGAAAGACATGGACTAGAATACATTTTCCCTTTTTATGATTATTTTAAATGCAACTTCTGGAAACTTCCATCTCAGTGTAATTATTTTTTAAAACATTCTGAATATTTCAAGATGTTTTCTCTGCATTTCTTTCGCTGAAGAGAACTCTGCTGCTCATTGAAAATGAGATAGCACCAATGAGGTAGTTCTCAAGTGGAGAGAGACTTGGGGGTGCTAGCGGATAGCAAACTTAACATGAGTCAGCAATATGCCCAGGTGGCCAAGAGGGCCAATGGCATCCTGGCCTGCATCAAGAGTGGTGTGGCCAGCAGGTCAAGGGAGGTTATCCTTCCCCTGTATTCCGCACTGGTTAGACCACACCTGGAGTATTGTGTTCAGTTCTGCGCCCCTCAGTTTAAGAGGGATGTCGAGGTACTGGAATGAGTCCTGAGAAGGGCAACTTGAATGGTAAAGGGGCTAGAAGATAAGCCCCATGAAGAGAGGCTGAGGGAGCTGGGTTTGTTTGGTTTGGAAAAGAGGAGGCTCAGGGGTGACCTTATTGCTGTCTGTGACTATCTGAAAGGTGGTTGTAGTCAGGCAGGTCCCTGGCTACTGGAGACAAGACATCATAGTCTTAAGCTCCATCAGGGGAGGTTTAGACTTGACATTAGGAAAACTTTTTCACTGAAAAAGTGATCCGGTTTTGGAATGGGCTGCCCACGGAGGTGGTTGAGTCACCATCCCTGGAGGTATTCAAGGTTAGGCTGGATGAGGTGCTGAGTGGCATGATCTAGATGCTAAATGTTAGGATTACTGGGTTTATTTGGATATAGGCTGGACTGGATGATCTTTAAGGTCTTTTCCAACCTTATCATCACTGTGATACTGTAATACTGTGATATCAATAATGTTCACAGGTGTGCTCTCACTCTGTAAAATGAAATTTACTATCTTCCTGCAATCCACTGAAAACTCTCCCTATTGTGGGGAAAATGTAGTGTCTTTTCTGGACTTGCTTGATTTGGTTATTTTAGTGTCAGAAGCTGAGCAGGTATTTCAGCTGTTGTGCAATACATTTGGGTCAAGCTTGATTCCATGTACATTGTTTTCTATGTTTCAGTGTATTGAGAACATATTTTAAATATATCTATTTATAGATATAATTTCTGATAAATTAAAAAAGTTGCTTTTCTGATTATTTTTTCTTGAACATATTTTTGTAACTTTTTTGCCACAGCTTTTGTTTTTTTACATTTATGAGAGAGGCTGTTCACATTACATGTCAGAACAGCAGAGCTCTGCTGAGAAGCAGTTCAACAGTTTGACTGTTTTTTGTGGAAGGAGAAGCCTATATCTTAAAATGAGTGTGCTTATGCATCTATATAGCCATTAAATAAGTGCTGATATTTCAGACTGTTCTGACTCTAAATTAGCCCTGCTTCTAACAAATCACAGTGTGCTTTCTTTGTAGCACATTTGTTTATAATATCTGACAAGCTGCTCTACATGAGTGCCTGATACAGATGAAACCGCTTGCTTGGCAAGTCAAACAAAGGCCACTATAGGATTGTTAAACTCTGATAGAATTGTACATAAAAATCTGTATACCTGAACTCCTCTTTTCAGTGCATCTGTTCCAATCCTCCAAGCAAAGATTTTGGGATTCTTCAATGGATTGAAGTCAGTGGCTTTTTTCTGATGTGTGTCCACAGAGTCTGCCCTTGGCGAGAGTGTTCCAGAGAATCAGAAAACACGCTGTGCTGACTTATTAACAGAAGTACAGAAACCTTGCTGCCAGGGAATAAAATGTTGGCAAACCAGTCCCTTTAAGCTCTTTCTGAGAGAGCTGGCAAATGCAGGCTGTCTACTCACTTGGCTTAGGATAAAACACAAGGCTAGACATGGACACTTTCATTTTATTTTATTTCACGTAACATAATCTGCAATAGCTACATGAATTAGATTGACTCCAACACAATTATGCAGGGTGCAGGCCAATACAGAATTCACTCTGCACAATTGTATGTTTCATATCCTGGAATAATAAAGTGAATGACAACCCAATATAACTCAGGAGTGAGTCTGCCAAATCCAGCAGAGCTACAGCAGATAAAAGTGTCAGAGTAGAATAAAGCCTATACTGTGACATTAAGAGAAGAACCATGATAAAGTTGAGTGGTACAGTTTCAAAACCATGTGCTATGGAAAAACACACAACCCTCCATTTCCTAGTCTTGAAATGAAAGAGTTTAACTTGGCACTAAGCTAAGCCTTGGTTTGAGTCTGTAGCGCTCTATCCCACAGTGATAGCTAGAAGAGCTGACAAGATTCTGCTGCTTCTTTTTCTGACATTTTAACCTGCTGGATATGTCACAAACTTGTATTCATAATATATCTTAATGCTTCCAGCTGATTTGATATGCATAAAAAGAGTCAGTTATGCACTTTTTCTTTCTGTCAGCTTATCCACTAGCCATAAAACTTTGGAACAGCTCATCTACCCTGCTCCTCTCCTCAGTTTGCCTGATTTAAAACATCTTCAGAGAAACATCTACCAGCACTGGAATACTAGGGCAGCTCCTTAGGCCCAGGAGAAAAATTACAAGTTAGAATAAAAGAAAGATATCACAGTTCAACATTGCTTAGATGTCTGAATCTTAACCAGCATGTGTGGTATGCCCTTGATCACATCCTTGATCCCTAGGTACAGCACATCTTTATATCATAGCTTCTTCGATTTTAAGTTCTTATCTTCATCTGGCAGACACTGTATTTTTGCTACTTGTGTAAGAATTTTCAAAAGCCCTGAGTTTTACCCCATGGACCATCCAAATATTTCTGAAATTTCAGCAATTTCTGCTTCTGTGAAATCTGGTACTCAACAAAGTACAGCAGTGCCATTTGTCTGCCTGGGTCAGATGTCCTAATCACAGAATACCTCAAGTTTGAAGGGACCTACAGTACTCATGCAAAGCTGTAAAATCAATACACTGTTTGCTGAAAAGGACTAGATTTTCTGAAAAGTTTGATTGTATTTGCTTTAAAATATGTTTTTAGTAACTGATTATATAAATAATATTTTAGTAATTAATTTATTATGAACTTTCCTTTTGTGAAAATCATTAACTAAAATTACTTCACCCTCAGAATAGCTTGTACGTAAACTGAACAAGACTGTTTTTATAATGGAAACTGATTAAAAAATAAAAGAATGAAATAAACATTCCTGCTCAAACGAAAGGAACTCGGGCAGATGTGCATAAGAGACCAGCAACTACTTCCACTGATATATTTGTCTTTAAGCAAGTAACCAAATGCTATGAGTTTTCACAAGACCAAGGCCTATGTCAAGTGGTTTTTATACACAGCACCAATTATTAAAACTCATAGACTGATGCATCACTAAAAATATTTTTATTGTGTAGAAATCAGCTACTATTTTATTTTGTGGTAACATGAGCTTCCCTGAATCTAATTATCTTTCTTCATATCCACATTTTAGCAGCTGAAATTTCATGAGCTTCCCGATAGTCTTCTTTGGTAATTCTTCCTGGTCTGGACTACAGTACTGTGAATAGAGAACGATTATGAGGACATTGCTCAGGACAGTTTGTCCCACAGAGCTTGCAAAGGAAGGATTAGCTGTGGACAGCCCAAACCGTCATTAGTGCTCAAGAGAGTACTACATGTCACTACCAAAGAGTGAACTATATGCCAATAAACTCGTGCTGCTAAGATGCTGTAAGTCCCAGTTTTCTGGAGAAGTGCTTCTTTCCTTCTGTGCTACTGATTTTAACATCTTGAGGCAGGTGATGACAAATCCTCAAGAGAAGGCTCTCCCCTCTGGAACTAATTTCCACCAGTAATGTAGAAAAACCTGAAGACACAGAGTAAAGCCCATCTGTTCAGACAGGCATTTGCCCAAGGTAGATTAGTAGGATATTTCAGTCTGGCCTTGGCTTCTGTTTGAGAATGTACCTTTATATATATGCTTGCTGGGTAGTACTCAAAAAAACCCCCAAAAAAACAAAACCCCAAACCACAGAGACAACTGCTCAGTTCAGGCAATTATTGGTAAATATCTTAAAGCGTTGTCTCTGTTAGAAATGGACTTGGATTACTCACAGTGGAAGTGAGTTTTATTTATGCAATTAGGAAAAGACTAAGGATTTGCATTGATGGAAACATGAACAAAAGCAGCAAGAAGGGCTCAAATATGTCTCAGCTGCTGATCCTCCCCAGCTCCTGAAGCCTAAATTAACAACAATTAACTGTCTGATTTTATGATCTTTATTTTATAGCTGCTTCTGTGAAGAGGTAAGGATTTATTCCCGTGTACAGTAGATTTGCAGTTATTATTAAAGCTGTCTGAAAGCAAAGGTGAAGATTTTAAATTCTCCATTCACTACAAATAAAACAGCATCATTAGTTAAAGACGACCAAACTTCACTGAGAAAATAAATGTCAATATATTAAAGCTACATGGAGGGGTGGTTTTTTTGGCTAACATTCTTGGAGTTAGGTTTCCTTTATCACTGAGAATCTCCATCTAGAGACCAACACCATTTTTCTGGTGTTTTGCAGAGGTCATGTGCTTGAGAATTACTGCTGTCCAAGGTAACCTTGATTTGGTTTTATCCTCAATTTACAGAAGACATTGACATATGTCCCTAGTGGAGAGGTTGCCTGTGAGAGGACCATTGTATCCTTGTAAAATCACTCAGATGTTTTGGAGTTCAGGGGCTGGAACCCCACCTAAGTTCAGAGCCCTCTCTGCCTTTTGGAATTTGAGTTGTATGGCCCTCTCTGTTAACAGCTTTCATGTGTCTGAGACAATCTGAGTATTTGCAGTCCTTATTTTTGTCTTATATATTTCTAAGAACTGTATCGTGTCCAATAAAAAAGATGATCTTGGAATACTGTAGACTAAGTAGGGTTCAGTCCATCTTGTTCTGCTATTAGCTTTCAGGAATTGTATGCTTGTTCATAGGTAGCCACCTGCTCTATCTGACTATGCTTGGGTAGTATGATTGGAATAGGTGTACTCAAGAGATTACTTCCATCCTCAACAATTCTATCATTAATAATACCCTATTGCTGTAATTTTTTTCGGCATCACACATATTCGCAGTTGAACCAGTTGAACTTAGAATTTATAGGAGAAATAACATTGCTTCTTATGATCTACAACTGATGGATCGTAAGCAAAACTCCTAGCACATCTGTTAAGTGTAAGATTAGAACATAATTAACTGACTCAACTACACTAGTTCAAAAGGACAAAAAGCCCAAACAACTTTCAATAGCATTAGTGGTATAACACTTAATGACTTTCAGAGGAGCAAGAACTCCTGGCTGTACTATCCACCTCTTTAATTCACTACTGAAAGCAACAGTACAACATGATGTGGAATTGGGTACAGACATGACGCAACCCTACTTCTCCTGTCAAAGCTTTACTGAGAACAATTAAATATAAGAAAGATAGGGACTTAAATTTTAATTCTTATCTGCTACCAGTACCTGAGTATCAGTACTGATCTGACCAGTCCCGAAGGAGAGAGGTTTATTGTACCCTGATTAATTAAGTCAAAGCATTAAATTTTGGTGTCTGAAGTATGATCAGATTTTGTACTAAGAAGACCTTTATCTATCAGATAGTCTTTGATCTTACTATTCAGGCACAAAACTCTGGCACTAATTTAGATTAAAATATCTGTAGTACCTTCAAAAATAGTCTGTGATAAATTAGGAAAGAACGCTGCCCAAATGAAAGTATCTGACTATTCTGCTAGTGTCTTCTGTACTGAATACAAACCATAAAATCACCTTACATCAGTTTTCTTCTTCTACTGACTGTGCAGTGAGGTAACGGCACTTTAAAGACTGTTTGATGGGCTCAGCACCAATCAGTAACATTACTGAACTGATCGATCTATTTACTAAGCTATAGTGTTAAAATAACTTAGTTAACTAAGTTATAGTTGTTGACTGGCAAACAAAAATGTTTTCTAGCAGTGTGATCAGGTATTTTTGCAAGAAGACTTCTCTCATTGGCTAAAATATTCCTTTTTAAGATTGAATCTTGGGAAGAATTAAATGAAATTTGATAAATATATCTGACATATACCAGACATATGCTGACATCAATTCTAGCTGAATGTATTTTCTCACCCTGAAAAATGCATTTTTTATGTTAGGTGTTTGCACTTTCCAAATATTAAAAACTCTTTAAAAGTTCTTATGTCTACTGCATGAAGAAGGTATCACCAGCATCTGATACTGTGTCTCTCTGAAGTATTACTCAAAATAACAGTAGTTTCTGTATGCAGGTTTGGGGATACCCAATATACTTTATTTTTTAAATCTATAAAACATCCAATTAATTAAAAGCTGTATAAATATATGTCATTAATGATTTTAGATTAGCTTTGGGTCCTGAAATCTGTGGAATTTTATTTACCTCATGTCAATCTGGCAATAAGAATAGCCAAATTCTTAATTCAGCTTGCAATTAAAATGTATCAATAAACAAAACAATAATATGAGACAACTATATCAAATCATATTTTTGACTATAGCAGCTCTGAAATCAACTCTGACAGCCAAAAGAAAAAAGGTAAACTGGCAATTTTTACTCATTTTTAAATATTTGAAAGTATTAAAAGCATATATTTTACAATAATCTAATATTCTTAAAGCATAGCTAAGAAACTGGAGACAGAAATGCTGTTGCATGATATGTAGTTCAGATAAAAATAAGGCCTTAAGCACACTGACATATGATCTTTTTGGAATGTACTGAAGGGTTTTTGGATGAGAAGAGAGGAATGGTGCAGTTTTGCACCATTCCTACACATCCTATCAGTGGATACCAGATGGAAGAACTCAGCACCTTACTCTCTATGTCTTCAGAAAGCTGTAGAGATCAGGGATGTCACACCTCAGCCCTTCTTTCCTCCAAACTAGGCAGAGCCAGGGTTCTTATCCACTCCTCATAGGAAAACCAAGCTGGTGGCTGTAGGATATTACTAAGGCAAGTTGACAAAACTGTTATTTCTTAGTAAAAACAATGAGACAATTTGTGAGATCTGGAGCTCAGTGCAAACAGATCTCTACTACTGCCACAGTAAATAACCCTACAATGGAAATACCAGCATTCATGGATCTTATGCCTGTATGTCCTGGGATGTAACATGGTTCATTCTGGGAAGCAGTGTCCTCATGGAAACAATATAGGGCAAGTCAAGCAGTGCAGGATAAACTCACACAATTAATAAAGGGCCAAAATGCCCACTGACAGTAAGAGAATAATTCTTATACAACAGTCAGTCCCTTTCTCCCGATTCTCAATTAAGACTTAAAAAACATTTTGAAGTGGAGAGTCTTGAAAATTCATAATACTGCTGAAAATCAGAAACACTGAACTAAGTGGAAATAGCGGTGTTTTCACACATTACAGTCTTCTTTCCCTACAGTAACCACAGAAAATGATCACGTCTCCCTGTTTTTCACAAAAGATAATCATCCTATGACCTTACTAACATTCTTTCAGGTCTGTGCTTATTTCAGGGGTAGACAAATCTGTACGCTATAGTATAATTTTTTCTTAAACTTAGCTTTTATTAGCTTTGAAGGTTGATGTGTGGAAAAGGAATAATGTACGTCCAGTAGCTTGGCTATATTTTTCACATTCATTATTAGTGTGATGATAGGTGTTATCTTCCTTTAAAACTTTCATCTTCATTGTGCATATGTCAGAGAGAAGACTCAAAGCCAAGTCCAGACACTTCATACTCTCAGTAAATGATGATATTTACGTTCCAGGATGCAGCCATAAAGGTAGATTACTGCATCTTATCAATAGACAGAAAGATACTACTACAACCAGAAAACCTTAATTTTCTCATCACTGAGTAAGAAACAAGGGCTACTTTTGGAGAATGCATGCCTGAACTCTATCTTCCTCACATCATGACAAATTTCACAAAACTCTGTGCTTTTTGTAGCCTTTCTACTTTGTGATTCCTCTTAGTTCTTGCCATGGAAATGGGGAGGGGTGGAAAGAGTTTGAAAAGGGCTCGGGATCTTGAACCTAATTTCAATGCAGAACCAGCAGAGTTACATCATCTTAAAAATATCATGAAGAAGGATCCAATACTTTGAATTTGTGCATCTTTTCTGGAACTATCACCATGGAAACAGGAAAAGGTCGTGGTCTTTGTACAAACTTTCTCTCTTTGTCCCCTCAATTGAACTCCACAGGGAAAATTTTCAATTATCTTTCTTCCACACTTTATAGGGTCATTGTACAAAAAGGAGCAATTAACTCACCACAAATACCTCCAAGTTTTATCTTTGTTGTCCATGGTTGTTTTCTGTAGACATGCTGACTCTTTTAGAGGAAGATAAAAGGCGAAAGTCTTTCTATTTCTCAGTTATAATCCCCTAAAACCCTCTGTTTCTGTTTTATAATGTAGAGAACATTCTTCTTGAATTTTCTACAACTTCCTTATGTATATGAGCTGATTGTAGAATCACAGAATGGTCTGGGCTGGAAAGGACCTTAAAGATCATCTAGTTTCAACCCCTGTCATAGGGTTGGTCTACCTCCCACTAGACCAGGTTTCTCAGGGCCCCATCCAACCTGGCCTTGAACAGTTCCAGGGATGGAGTATCCACAACTTCCCCAGGCAGCCTCTTCCAGTGCCTCAGCACTCTCACTGTGAAGAAATTGCTCCCAATATCTAATCTAAATCTACTCTCTTCTAGCTTAAAGTGATTTTTTTTCTCCTCCAATCACTACAAACTGTGTAAAAAGCCCTTCCCCAGCATTCTTATAAACACCATCCAGGTACCCTTGATCATCAGTGTGTATGATTTAGAGTAGTTCTGGACAGTTTCACAGACTAATTGCATGTGATTATGTTTTTACTGTTAAATACTAAGGACCAGATTTGTCCTTTTTTGAAAGGATTCCTCATTTGGAAGACTCTTTTTTGCTAAAGTTGAGAAGCAGGATCCTAGAAAACTCTGACACTATCTGTGTCATAATTATATGTTATAATTAAACTGTTACAATGTATAAGTAGTCAAAAATGAACAAGACATACTCTTATTGTCCAGTCATTAAATTAACAAACTAGATTAATTTTTGCCCCCAAGACTACATGAACTTAGTAGTTAATACCATATATAAACAAACATAATAAACTGGTGTAGCTTCATTTCCTTCTTTATTTCTGAAGGATTTTTAATAGTTGTTCAGTTTGCTGTATGGTAAGTAATATTTTATATCAGGAGAGTTAGCTCAGGAGAAAAATAATAATACACAAGACACTAAATACACTATTTGTATTGTCAGTTCTCTGTTGAAAGAGTAATTAAAAGCTCATCTTTATTTCATACTTTAATAGAAACATGTCAGAGGTATGACAATGGGCTGTTAGTATTTGTAAATGTGATTTTGCACTCTCTTGTTTTAATAGCTGGTTTTATATGGCACCAGACCTGACAGGTACACATGGGAGAGGTTTATGTCAGAGGGAAAAAAGGGTTCTGGGGCAGGAATTGCCAGAACTCATTCAGAGGGCTTTAAACTAGATTCAAAGAGGGGTGGGATCATTGATGAGTGTACACCAGTGGAACAGAGCTCTTGTCTTGATGAAAACCAGGCCAGCGTGTGAGCCAACAGTGTGCTGTTGTGGTCAAGAGGGCCAACAGCATCCTGAGGTGGATCAGAGGGGAGGTGGCTTAGTAAGACCACATCTGGAGTACTGTGTCCAGTTCTAGGCCCAACACTGAGCCTTGAGGAACTCTCTTGTGACTGGATGTCAGCTAAACTTCATTCACCAGCATTCTTTGAACCTGGCCATCCATCCATTTTTTATCCAGGGCAGTGTGTGCTTGTCCAAGCCTTGTGCCATATGTTTCTGAAGAAGCATGCTGTGAGGAATAGCATTAAAGTCTTTGGTTAAGTTCAGACAGATAGTGTCTGCAGCCCTTCCCTCAACCACTATGCAGGTCACCTTTTTGTAGAAGGAGATCAGATTAGTCTGGCAGGACTAAACTCATTCTGAATGGGCCTGGTCACCAGATTGTCCTGTAAGTGCCCTGTGATGGCACTCATGATGGCTCCATAAGCTTTTCCAAATCCTCACAGAATCACACAGAACATTAGGGATTGGAAGGAAGCTCAAAAGATCATCCAGTCCAATCCCCCCGCCACAGCAGGATGCCCCAGATCAAGCTGCACAGGAACATGTCCAGCTAGGCTTCAAACCTCTCCAGAGAAGGAGACACCACAAACCCCCTGGGCAGCCCCTTCCAGGGCTCATCCTCCTAGCCCTTCTTGTAAAAGGGTGTCACATTTTCTAATCTTCAGTCTACTGGACCTCTCCAGCTAGCCAGGAGTTCTGGTATATGATGGAGTGGCTCAATGATCACTTCTGCCCTCTCAGCACCCTTGAGTGGATCCCATCCAGCCACATAAACTCACGCACATCTAAATGTCACAATAGGTCATTGATCACATCCTTTTGTATTATGGGGACTGCATTTTGCTCTCCAGCCCTGTCTGTTCAGGTGGCTGGGTTCAGGGAGCAAGTGGCATTGCCAGTGAAGACCAAGTCAAAGTAGGCATTGAGTAGCTTTGTCTTCTCCTTGTCTTTACTCACCAAGTTATCTTCTAGATCTAGTAGAGGGTGGAGATTCTCCTTAGCTATCCCTTTACTGTTAATATAGTTATAAGAACATTTTATATTGCCTTTGATGGTTTTGGCCTAGCTGAGGTTTGGCCTTTTCTCATGTTCTCCCTGTATTGGCCATAGTACTAATATGGAGCTGATTTCTCCTCTTCCATTGAATCTCTCCCTTTGTGCCTGCTAATAATTACAACAGTGTGATTCTGTACCTGTGCACTGTTGGCAACACATACAGGCTGCTAGTAATACAGTATGGCTATGACCACATTGTGATTAAAGTAATAAAAAAAGCTATTAAAGCCTAGTGGATTATTTAGAGTTACTGGCAGCATGTGAGTCAGAAGGGATCACACTTCCTGAAAGTCACAAAAGGTTCCCATGATGTCTTTATGTTTCTGTAGACACAATCCAAAAGATTTTCCAAATATCAAAACTGCTCATTAGACTGGCTAAATATCTAAAAGTGTTATGTATTTTATTTACTTTGGAATTTGAAATAGTTTAGTGATCCAGAGGAAAAAATGTTTTGCAGATACATTATAAGAAGAAGCTAATCTGGTAGATGCTTTGGATTGCAATTTAGTTTTAAAAAATAAAGAATTTAAAAAGAATTGCTGGTGTATCTGCCCTGGAAGGGGGTGAAAGGATGGACCACATATGAGAGCCACAAGTCGTTTAACATAGCTTCCAGAAGGCATCAGTTACTCTGACTGCAGATGCAGTTTTGGAACAGTGTCTGTAAAGATGCTTTCAAAAAAAGCAGATGCTTTAAAGATGCTTTAAAAGCCCAGGCGGGGAGTATTTTTGGATATCTGAACTCAGAGTGCAAGAATGCTGAGTGGCAGGGGATGGGGAGTGCTACCCTTTCCTATATGCATTTACACTAACAGAATTTAACATTTCATATTTTGACACTATTTCTCTGTATCAGTGCTCCATCCATCAGAAAGCTTGCCCTTGAGACCATGAATGCTGAAAAAGAAGACAGTCAAAAAGGGATGGTATACTTAACTAGAAGGAAAAATTCTTTACATTTCTTTTCCATTAACCAAAGATAACCAATACAGCTCCAGTCTTATTAACTCCTCTTAATTTACCTAATGCTTAATGAATTAATCAGATTACTCACTGAAGTAAAAATAAGCATAGAAATCACTCTTTGACTGTTCAAACTCCTTTGTGAAAATAGTTTTGAGATTTACACACATCAGACTGCATATGTAGGCTCTATAAGGAAAAATACATTTAACAATGTCAGGCCAGTGAAATATTTAGATAACAGCCAGTTGTGCTCACAGAATGGAGTGTTGGCCTCAGAAGCTTCTGTAAATGGTCATTGTCAATATGGAAAACATGCATAAAAAACGCCTCCAAGGATAATACTCAGCCTTCAGAAATTAATTCACCCTGAAAAATCTCTTTTCTTAACCTGATAGTTGTTTAATTTAGGGTCCATTACTAATAAAGGCAAATGGCATCACAATAGTTGCTATATGTAGAAGCTTGACATCTGAGAGGCAAAGGGCCATCTGCTGTGATATTTTGCCAGTAGTTTGTTTTCCTCTCCTCAGACTAAACATGTCAGTTCATCTTGACATTAAATTCACACCATGTTACTTTTATATACCACTCCCTTCTTAAGCACAGTTAAAACCACCACTTTCAGCACTATACATAACAGACATCCTGACTATAAAGGCATACATCAGTTAATATTTTGATATAGCAAAAGTTATTATTCTTATTATTCAAAGAAGAATTTTTAGAATTTTTATTGTAATTTTTTGAGGAAGGATGTTTTTGTTTTGCTTTATTGGTGTGCAGGTCAGAGAAGCAGTAAAAGAAAAATGCCTCTTGAATTCTTGCCTCAGATCTAATAATGTCTTTCATAGAATAGCCTGGAATAGATGAGTTACATATAATAAATGAATGCTGCTCCCAGTGGTATGAAGAAATATTTCAAAGATAAAATTACAATGGCTAAGCATAAAATAAGGAAACATTCTCTAGCCATCTGGCTAAACTACTTAAACCACTGCCTCACTTCATGCATGGGAAGGTAAATGTTCCTTGGTTCTATTAACACATAGACTTTACTCCAGAAAAAAATTCATTGTACCATATATGTATGAAAAGAGCCCAGTGTTAAAGAAATGTCATTCTGGTTTTTGGATGTAAAAATATTTTGTGTCAGTACCCAGTTTTTCCACGTGGAAAAAAACTTCTCAGAATTTCACAGAAAATGCATGCAAAACAGTCTGAGGTTTAAAACATCTGACACCCACATACCTTTTCTACAAATGTATTCTGTTGAAAGTGTTTGACTGCATGTCGACGGACCCATATCTTAATGAGATTCTGTAATAAAATTGTTGTGTTCTTTTACAGCTAATGTGCCATAAACATTTCTTGGAGATAACACAAGAAAAAAAAAGCAAAATTAAATTAGGTCACATAATCATTGACTATTTACAGCTGTACCAATTCAATCTTATTTACAAGTGGAGTAGAAATCTGTGGTTAATTATGAGTTACGCATTGTGTGGATATGATCATGTGCATAGCTGTGCTTTCACAGAAGTTGCTGTAAAACAATGCACTGAATATGTGTGGTTAGGGAAGCAACAAATTTCACTCTGGGATATTTTTGCAAACAGATGTTGATATTCCTATCAAAAAATAATTGCAGAATTCCTGGAGGCAACTTTTAATGTAAGCCCTTAAAAATGAAAGAAAACATTCAGAATCATCCAATCATTTCAGCTAGAACTGAGACTAGGTTCCCACACAATGCAAAGCTAACCTCAGTATTAGATCAGGTTGTTCATGACCTTTATCTGCCAAGTTCTGCATATCTCCAAGCCTGGAAATGTTAAGAATTCTTTTGTCCTCTTATTCTAAATCTTGATTACTATCACAATGAAATTTTACTTTGTATATCTCTGGAACTTCCTCTGTTCTAGCCTGTGTTGTACCCCACTTCTGCACAGCCAAAACTTTGATCAGCACCCATCCAGTAGCCAGAGATGGCAATAAATTATACTTTTAAAGAATCAGAGAATAATTTAAGATGGAAGGGACTGCTTGAAGACAAGGACCTTTTCAAAGCAGATCTATTTCAATGAGATTGCTCAGAACTGTCTCTAAATTGAGTCTTGAGCAAACCCATGAATAGAAACTGGAAAGCCTTTCTGGGAAATCTGCAATTGACAAGCCTGCAATTAAAAAGGCAGAAAAAAATCTATTTATTAGAATTGCATTTGCCGCTGCTGAACTTGAGGTTTCTGTCAGCCCATCTCACCCACCTGTTAATCCTTCTTATCATGCTCAGTTAGCTGGTTTACACCCTAACCTGATTCAACTTTAAGAAGCTTGTAGTTCTTTCCTCCTCATAAAAGGAAAATATTATGCATATATGAGTCCAGACAATGTGAGTAACTCTTCTAAAATTGGAAAGCACACCTTTCAGTCAATTGTGATTTTCCCCTTGGATTCTTTGTTTGATTCTTTTAAACCCACCAAAATTGGATGTAATTTGGTTTACTTTTTACTAATGGACTTTAATTTCAATAGTTTATATTTATGGATGACTTAATCTACAATATTTAAAAATAAAAATAAACAATAATATGATGGATCTCAAATTAAACGAGAAACTTGATATTAGATACTACTGATGTCATAAATATGAATGCAAATATTTACCATGCATGCATATATGTTTGAGATTTCTTCCTACCCATGTTCATGTATGAAACTGCACCAGGTATCCAGAGAGTAAAATAGGAGGCACTCAGTGTCACAGAAGGCATTTTTATAAAGGTAATAAAGTAGTTATCAGCACGCCATGTAATGCTACTGATAGCAGCATTCAAAATTAATGGACGTTGTAGCACAGTGGATTAATGCACTCTGTGGACACTAAATAAATCTTCCTGTCTGGAATTTCATCTGGAATCCAAAATGAGACTGAACGTGAATTGCAAAGGAAGAAGTTGTAGTCTTTGAGGTGCACTGAAAATTGTACATCCTGACATAATTAATAAATAAAATGTATTAGCAGGTTTGTCTAGAATTCAGCAGTGTGTCCTAAGAAAACACAAATATACGGCTAATAGAGTGTGATGTCTTTCTCATTAGTCTCAGCAAAACGTTATTTCTTGTGTTTTATGAGACATTTCATAAATGGTCAGAAGGCTGTAGTTTCAAAGGGAACATGCTGGCAGGGGGATTGGACTGGGTGATTTTTTGAGGTCCCTTCCAATCCCTAATGTTCTGTGATTCTGTGATTCTGTGAATGGCTTAAAGATTCAGCAGGGTAGGTTTAGACTAGATATCAGGAAGAAATTCTTCAAGGAGAGAGTGGTCAAGCAGTGGAATGGGCTGCCCAGGGTGGTGGTGAAGTCCCCATCCCTGGATCTGTTTAAAAGTCACTCAGATGTAGTGTTGGGGGATATGGTTTAGGAGTGAACTTATAGAGTAGGATTGATAGTTGGACTTGATGATCCAAAGGGTCTTTTCCAACCTGAGTAATTCTATGCCTTAAATTGTTGATTACATTTTTATTTTCTGTGCTGCAGCCAGCTCTTCCTTGCTGTAGAAAAATATGATTGAAGACTAGAAATGTATGAGGTAAACTCTCTCTCAGAAAACCATGTAACAAAGACTTTAAAAATTATGCCACTTTGGATTTATACAGTTATGTGAAAAATCCAGCATCACATTACAATTACTTTGCAGAAAGAATAGCAACTCTTGCAGAAGATTTTATAAGCAATAGAGGTATTTTTTTCCTCTGGCATTTTTTAATAGCATTAATTAATTTTGATAAATTCAAAGACTTAAAAACATGTGTGACTCCGAGCTTATTTGGGCTTTTTTTAAAGAAATATATGGACTATATGGAATGCATATCTATTTTCAGTGGTCATATTACTCAACATGTTTAAGCACTTACATGGAGATGTGATAATCTTCTTCATTACTGTCAGAACAAGGATCTATTATAATGAGCTTTAATAGCTGTCCACCTTTGCCATGGAAATGGCCTTCTCTTCAGTATCCTGGACCCAAGCCAGTTACCCTTGCTCTGTTTGCCAGCTATGATTTTACCTAAAGAAGGAGAATTCCCAGGAGTTTTACTAGCTCAGTGTTAAGATAACAGATCAGTGCTGAGAAGCTGTATTTGGAGCCAAAGATTTAGATTAAAATAACTTGTATTCCATCATTAAATTCGATTACTCTAAATTCCATTACACTAAATTCCATTACTCTAAATTTAATCTTACTTGCAAATTGTCTTCTCAACAGCTCTGTATCTTTTTTTTTAATTAAAAAGACATGATATATACATTTTAGTAGTGGCTGAACTTTGCAAAATGTTGTTTCAGAATGAGATTCTAGTTGAAATAATCTTTTAACATGTTTGGGGAAAAAAAAGAATCATTGTACTACAGCTCCCAGCTATCGTTCTACTAAAATTTCAGTGGGAAACTTTTAAGAACCCTGTGCTTGTGGGACAGATCTTCTGCCCAGGTAGTACAGTTCACCATCCACTTATCTGTTCTTAGTTGTACAATGAAAGTTGAAGAATCACAGAGTAATTAAGGTTGTAAAGGCTCTGAGAGTCTGATTTTCTGCAGGAAAATCTCTACAGGACCAGGTTCAAAGTTAGACCAAGCCAGTTTGTCAGGGTAAAACAGGGACCTTCTTCAATGATTGAGACTCCATAGCCTCTCTGAGCAATCACCTCCAGTGCTAATTACACTCATCACAAAGGATATTAGCCTAATATTCAAACTTAATTTAGTTGGAGAGCTTTTTCTTCCCCAGTTAAACAACTGCAGTTCTCTGAATCCCTTCTTGTATGACATGTGCTCCAACCACTTGTGTTGGTGGCTTCTGATACAGTTTCTTCAGTTTGTCATTCTCACACAGGGCAGTGCAGAACTAGCTGGAGTACTCTGAAGATGGTCTCATAATAGGCAGGTTGAGCCAAATCACCGCTTTTCTCAACCAACTGAAGCAACTGGCTACACCACTGGTGATGCACCCCATAAAGGACTCAGCCCTTATGACAACAAGAGCACACAGCAGATGGTGGTGTTTGGTCCATTGCCTATCAGGGAAATAGTTCCTGGTGCTGTTGTCCTCTGTTGTGCATTCCCTCACATTCCAAACCCTACTGTTAGGCAGAATTCTGTTGAGAGCAGACTTACCAATAAAGACTACATGAAGAAACTATAAAGCAACACAATGACATCATGATGTCAAGAGTGTCAACAATTTCATCACTGTGTTGTCAACACCCTTTGGCACAGTACAAGCATTTTCCTTAACTTGCCTTTTGGTGTTGCTGTATTTACAGACGTTTTCCTTGTGACCTTTCACATGTCTTGACAGACTGAATTTCAGCTGAGTTGTGACGATGTTCTAGCTCCATTCCTGCCTATCAGAAAATGTTTTTGTAGTAATTTTAGACAAGTAATCTCTGCTTCTCCCTTTTTTATTCTTACTTTTCATGTTTGAGCTGAGCCTGGATATTTTGTCTATCCATTCTGATCTTCTGGCATAGCTGCTTATATTCCTGCATGTTGGGATTTTGAGGATGTTGTCTGTGAAAACAGAATCACAGAATTCTTTGGACTGGACGGAATCGTTAAAGGTCATCCAGTCCAATCCCCCTGCAGGGACGTCTTCAACCAGATCAGGTTGCTCAGAGCCAACCCAACGTTGACTGCTTTCACACATAGATGGAACATTTACCACCTCTCTGGACAACCTGGACCAATGTCATACCATCTTTAGCATGAAGATTTATTTCTTATATCTAGCCAGTCTCCCCTCTTTTAGTTTAAAACCATCACCCCTTGTCCTGTCACAACAGGCCTGTCCCTTGTCACAAAATAGCTGTCCCCTTCTTTCTTGTGAATGGTAATGAAAGGCCATTATAAGGTGTTTTGGGAGCCCTCTTTTCTCTTGGCAGGACAACACCAACTCTCTTGTACTTCCATCATAGCAGAGGGGTTTCAGACTTCTCCTAGTCTACTCTCAATCACATCATCCCTCCAGCCTGTACTGGTACTGAAGTTTGCCGTAACCCATGCGCAGGACTTTGAACTTGCTGAACCACATAAGATCAGCCATTTTATTCTTTGGGGCAGTTTCCCGTTAGATCCTGCCTAGCACTTCTCTGAAAAACTCTGAAGAACGGTTTGTTCTCCCGAAGTCCCGAATATCTTTCATTTTCTACTTAATTTCTTCACTTCTGTCAGGATTTAAAATGCTGTCATCTCAAGGTCACTGCAACCAACTATCACGTCCCTACAGCGTGTTACATCCATTACGTTACATTACTGAATCAGTATTGTGTTCGTCAGTAGCAGATCCAGGTCCCACTTCTTTCCCATGTCACATGCAGAGGTGTGCAGTAGAAGCTACGCCTTTCAATCCACCAACAGCTGTGTCAAAACATTCTGGAAATTTCTGGGATTGCTTGTGTCCTGTCTTGTGATCATCTTAGGAACATGGTTAAAGTCTCCCATGAGAACCAAGACTTTTGATCAGGAGATGCTTCATTCATTGTCTGTCTTTGAGAGACAATCAATCTGTCGCTGTCAGACACGTGACACTTCTTTCTCTTCTCTTGACCCCTTCTCTGATCCTGACCTATAAGGTCTCAACAGGCCTTATGGCCTGTCCTTTGCAGAACTCCACGTGTTATCCACGCACATGCTGTCCATCCAGGTTTGTTCCACGTGTGCATCCATTCTCGAAGCCATCCATACTCCATCACCACACTGGTTTTACAGGCTATCTTGCCAAGAACTACATAGTTGTACAGAGATGCTCAAACTTAGAGAATAATCTCCCATCTGATACCCCCTGAATATGTTTAGATGCTCTTGAGATGGGCTTATGGTTTCTTAAAAGACATTTCATTTGTCTAATTAAAACATATTGCCATGTCATTTTCCTTGTGGAAAACTAGTTTTGCATTTTAAAATATTTTCCACTTGCTTTCATGCCTTTAATTACTTTGTCCTTCAGAATTCATTCCTCAGAAGTAGGAGTTAAAGATCTTTAGTTATTTGGATCACTTTTGTTCTTGAATTTAAACTACTAAGCTTGCTATTTTCCAGTCATATGGTACCTTTCTGTCTTGAAAGATTTGTTCCAATCCTTGTGCCTGGTTTATGCCACCGTATGAAGGAACCATATGCTGTCACAATACGGCGAGTGGATTTAACTCTGACAGATCATGTCACATGCTTTGCATACCAGCTTCTAATCACTGGTAACATAAAAATTAAAGGATATTCTAATTTGCTATCTGTACTTGAAGCCATATTTTTCACTGTTATTACTGTTTTGCAAACCAGTTCCTTTTAGCTGATAAAAGTGAGGACTTTTTACGGAAGACTCTGAAAGGATTTGTTTGTCTTGTCTTTGCATTCTGTGGTTGGTGTCTCTTCTAATGTTACTGTGCCAGTGATATATAGAGGTGCTACTGTGCTGCAAATTTCAACACTTTTTAATAAAGAGATTAATATAGACATTAGCATTCTCATGGGCCTGACCATCAATATTTCAGCTTAGGTAAACAGGAGCTTTTCCTGATTTATTGATTCTCATTATATCTATCTTTATTGATTCTCATTATATTCTATCTAGCATGTAGAAGCTAAGTTCTCTACTTGGGAAATTCCCCTGGAAAATGACCTTTTGTGCTCTACAAATCAGTCTTGCAAAAGGGAAACAGGTTAATATTTTAGAAAAATTACTGCAGTTTCCAAAAAATAAATTGTCATTATTTTGACCCATTTTGAAATTAGTTAATATTTGCTGTCTTTCTCATGTTTCATTAATAATTCATTTGGATTCTCGCTACTTGTGCTGTGATTCCAGAGTGAGAATATTTTGTAGAGTCACTCTTAAGAGCAGTAGTAACAGAGTATTTGTCAAACTGTCATAGTGAACAATGAAACCTCATTATATGTCACTCAGAGAGCTGAATGAAAAGTGATCCTACATCCAGGCAATTTTATACCTAAATCATGGAAGCTGAAAGACAGAAAACAACTTTTCATTGCTTTGTTTGTACTCCTGTTTGATTTGTTCTCTGAGAACTCTCACATAAGTCAATCTTAATAATCTTGGTCTTTTTCCAGCTTTGCTCAAGTTACTGGGAATTTCATCAGTTATTTCATTGGGAACAGAAATAAATTTCAAGTGAATTAAATTAGTCATGTGTCAAAGTTTACGAGATAATATCCTGTAGGGCAGGGTATGTCAATTTTGTGTGCAGCGCACAGCTCTGAATGCATCCTGCATGCTAGACATTTGAAAAAAAAATCCTCCCAAAACGAGAAGTCACTTCTTGTGTGGGAAACCACTCAGGCTACTGAAGTGTGTGTTGGAAGTTTTCAGTCCTAATTCCAAAAGAGACACCAAGCACTTGCAGCCTATTTTTGGACAAATGTCTCTTTCAACCTTCTCTAACTACTTGGACACAAGGATTTTCGTATGGGTGTGGGATTGTTTGCTACTATAGTGATGGAAGCATCTCTACCCTCCAGACCTGTAGACAAAGACAGATAATCTCATCCATATGTTGATTGTATTTTAAGTATAAAAATTCCATGCAATAACTCCTCTTTTCTCGAAGTTAAAATTTCTCACATTTCATGAATCCAGCTCTTCAATGGAAAAATCAAATCATCATCAATGTACAACATTCAACAACAGAGCAGGCAACATAAACTAGACTGTCTTAATTTGTCAGTGTTCTCAGCCTGGAGTAGAAGAAAAGCATCATCATCACCAGTTTACCTGTTACCGTAACTAAAACACATCTTTCCCTAGAGCAGCAGTTACGTCTGTGAGTGTGAAGTGAGCCAAGGCTTCTCAGTAGTATGAATTGTCTCTATCTAACAGTTTCATTAGAAAAAGTTTTATGTTATCAAAGGTGAAAAAAACCTCAGGAGTTAATCCAACGATGACAATGTAGAAACATAAGCATAAGCTTTCCCATGTCCATATACAGCCACACGGTCAGTCATTGTCAAAATTGCAGAGTGTAGCAGCATATCACATCTTTCCCTGTCAAAATGTTCCCTCTGAAAAAGGTCAGTGCCTTCATGTCATAAATCTGTTATTCTATTATTGTCATAAGTATCATGAGAAGAATAGAGTTGAGTCAAATGTTTGGAACAGATAGAGCCAATGCAACTTATTTCAGGAAAGCGTCATGTTTTCCTTTTCCCATTGCCAGGTTGCCAGCCATCAGCATGAGCGTTCCCTCTCGCAATCTGTTTGTGATCGTGTGAGTAATAGCTTTTTACTAGCCTGGAAAATGATTATCCCATTACCAGTAAAGTGCATTCATGGCATCAAGTGCCTTTTGAACTGTTAAGTACCTTCTGCCCTTTAAATAGACCAGACAGCTTCAAACGAAACCTTTAAAACTGTAGCTAATCTGTTGGAAAACTAGAAGTATAGTAAATCCAGTGCTGAAATCAGACGTATTTATGAGCTACTCAAATACACAGCTACTTAAAATAGTTTGTTACTCAGTGGAAATTATGAAGATGTTTTTCTACTGGAGAACCAGCATCTCCACAAAGTAGTGCACATTTGTAATAGATGAAAAATAAAGAAAAATAACAATATTTGGCATAAATCATGGCAAATTGCTCACAGCAGTGCTTTGTTTCACATCTACTCGAAAAGCTCATCACAAAAGCTGTGAGCATGATTTTCTTCCCAGTAATGCCAAGGTAAAGTGGGAGCAAATGCAACTCAAATCCATAAATGCACATGAATGTAAACTACAGTAAATGACCATCAAGCCTGCTACATGTAAGCATATGTTAAAATACATACTAAAACATGTATAAACATGCATGAAGATGTATTGTGAAGTGGAAATGATGGAAGAGACTGTCCTTTTTCTACAAACAATAAAAAGACTAAGCTAAGTGCTGTCATCCCAGACTGATTCATAAATTGTATTCACATGATCCATGTGACTTCAGAATTTGTCTTAGATTTATAACAGAATTTTTGAATTATATTATATTTTTTGAATTATAACATAATTATAACCTAATTTTTGAAATACAACATAATTATGATGTTATAAGCATGGCAGCATTAAAATGAAGGAAATGATAGGGAGCTGTGGCCTGGAGTTTACACTCCAGTGTAAATTGTTGAGTACATTCTAGCATAAAGCTTGAAAGATCTGATTCCCTCAGTTCAAGAGGGATGTGATGCTGCTGGAGGGAGTCCAGCATAGAGCAATAAGGATGATTAAGGAAGTGGAGCACCTCCCTTATGAGGAGAGGCTGAGGGAGCTGAGTCTCTTTAGCTTGGAGAAGAGGAGACTGAGGGTGACATCATTAATGTCTATAAATATTTGAGGGGTGGGTGTCAGGAGGATGGAGTCAGGCTCTTCTCATTATCATCTGGTGATAGGATGAGGGGCAATGTTTGTAAGCTGGAACATAGAAGGTTCCACATCAACCTGAGAAGGAACTTCTTCACAGTGAGGGTGATGGAGCACCGGAACAGGCTGTCCAGGGGAGTTGTGGAGTCTCCTTCGCTGAAGAAATTTAAGACCTGTCTGGATGTGTTCCTGTGTGACTTGGTCTAGGTGATCCTGCTGTGATTGGACTAGATGATCTGTCAAGGTCCCTTCCAATCTCTAATGATTCTATGATTCTTCAACCACAGAATGTTAAACTAGAATGTTGGGGAATTGATTAGACTGTTTTTCATGTCTTACTTGTTAACTCTGTGACCTACATTAAATTAATTTTGTATTTTCCTGTTGAAAATCAAATAAAAGCTTTGCAGATTTCATATATTAAACACCTGCTGATCCCTCCTCCTGAGTGAATGGACCTCCCCTATTTACAGTTCTAATAACAGGAATTTTAGAAAGGATAGATACAAAATGGGTACTGAGTGCCTCTTATGTCTTTAGAATCTGAAATTGGAAAAATACAGAAGCTGAAAAACAAAATTAAATATGCAACCAGCCTTAGACAAAATAAAGAAAACATGGCTAATAGCAGTGTTACTCCCTAGAGAAAATAATTTATGGCTTCATTCTCATCTACATGTGTTTCAAACAACTCAATCCCAGACTTGTCTTTTCCCAAGTGAATATAAATGGGGAAACTTTACTGGTGAACAGCACATCACTTTGCAGCTTTCAGAAAACCTAATGCCTGCACTTTCTACACACCTGCAGCTGCGGGTCTACTAGTTACTTTGCTCTTGTTCCATTTAAGAACTATTGCTCCATGGTGTCATTGTCTTAATACACTTGCAAGCAATCTGTAAGTGAGAAGCAGACATGATGTTCCCTTGTGTGGGAATGTACAGAGTGGCATCTGAGAAACCTTTTCACTGGGGTCTCAAAATCAGCAAGAAGGTGCTGGTAATTTTTACTTTTCTGTAAAGTCAAGCATAAGGACTTTTTCCTAACTGTTTTCATGGCTGCTTCTGCTTTCAGAGATACCTTGTAGCCATGACATGAGCAGCTCAATGAGGAACATATGAAGAAGTGTTCCTTGACATGCTTTAAATTTTCTTTCCTTCCGTTTTATTCAGTTTCCCCTTACTGTTATACTATGGCTAGTGCCTGAGTAGGAGTGACAACAGTTTGGTCTTTCCACTGCTCTTGGATTTATATGCCTTTATTTTTTCTCATTGTTTCAAATTTGCTTGAAAATTAGTAGATAAATATTTAATACTTTACAATTAAATTAATAGTAATCTGTATTTCAGCCTCTAAGAATCTGAAAGTTTTAGTTTGATTAGTCTCAAACATTCATTAAATAGGAAAATTAAATAATAAAGATACTCAGGAATGATGAGAAAAGCTGTGGAACTAAAAAGTCTTCCAAAGCTCATCAGAGAAGCTTCACTTTTGATGTTTTTGAAATTAGTTGTACCACTATCCGTATCATAGGAGACAAGATCAGAAAACTTTTCAATCATTATTAGTTTCGTCCTTAATTTGTGATGTGATCTACAGGCAAGTGTCACATCCTGATCAGGCCCATGACAAGATAAAAAAGGGTTAGCAGCAAATAAGTTTAAATATTCTTCTGCAGATGGGATTAATCAAAAGCTGTAGAGGAGGATCTGTGTCTTATTCCATTTCAGAGTGGCTGTCTTCATATATTTCACAATCATTGTTTAGATTGTATTATTTATGTTATTTATGCATATATATATATATACACACCCCCATACTTTTTTTTCCCCCTTAGAAAATTGGCTGCATTTGCACTAGACTTGTTCAGACATCCTGCTGGCTCTAAGGTAAGAGAACTGGATGTGGACTGCATATATTTTGGAAAAATCTGTCATCAGCATTGATGTACAACTGAGTATGAAGTAAGAATTCATTGTTTGCAGATGGTATTGGAGATTTTGCTGTGTGAGAGAGGCAGGTTGTGTCAGAAAGAAAAAAAAAATGGCTAGTGTGGGCAATCTGGCTTTTTTTTTTCTGATAGAATGAAGTGTAACAACACTCATGTCAGGTAATTTAAAGACATGGATTTCTGTGTGTGGTATTTTCATGGGTGTCTCGGTTACCGACAGTATTTCTAGCCAAGAAAGGAGTTAAATGATCAAAACCCCGAACTTTCTCATTAAAATAAAAGAAGCCAAAGTACAAATCTGCATGAATGCTTGTAATCAGCAGCAATGTGACTTAATCTCAAGAGGTTTTACTGTTCTGTCCCACCAACGAAGTGGCCGGTCCAAGAAAATTGCGTAGTGTTAAAAGCTGATGAAATATTTTGCCGTGAAATGACAGGGATTGTTACCATACATCTCTACCAGAAATCACTACCATACAGTCCTGGATGAATGTAGTGAGGAAGATATTAATGTAAATTTCTTAACTGCTTATGATTATAATACTTTTCTGGTATTTCATGTTTTACTGAAATTATTTTGAAGTCTTGAACCAGCCTAGAGCAAACAAATGGATTAGAAACAGGCAGAAAGATATTGTATAGCTACAACCCTTTGCTGCAGAAAGCTGGTCCTACCATTCCCAGAGAGTCACAAAGAGGGTTGAGCAGATTATCCCTTTCCATGTAAACGAAATCAAACAGAAACATAAGACTAGTTTAAATATGTAGACAATATTTTAAAGTACACATTTTTACTTTAAACTGTGCTTTTTAATTATATTATATGTTATCATTCAAAATGAGGTTTTAATAGGGCTCCTGGAGCTACAGATTTTAGAGAAAATTGCAAAGAGGTGTAAGTGGTACAATAAATTAAGAATATTTAAAAGACAAATCTAATTGTTAACTTCATATGGAATCCAAGATGCGCATTTGTTTATTGTCTATGCCTTATCCCTAGTTACCCAAGTCTTAAAGACATTATTTAAATTCTTCTCCCTTCCCACTCCAGAGGATATTACACATTTGAGAAAAAAATATAATGTAAAGATGGGGGCTTCCTGTCTTCCATACTATCTTATATTAATTTTCATGCCTTTTTTGTCCTCTATGAACCATTCTAGGCATGTTTTTCCTTAAGTCATTGCTTGTGACCTTGGATAAAATTGCTCAACTCTTTTTGTTGTTTGTTTATTTCTCCATCATCCACCCAACAGAAGAATCATTGAGAGGAATGTGTAGCATTGTTGACATTTAGATGAAGCATGTGCTACAGCTACCCACCCTGTGGACATATGTGGAGCAGTTTGTGTGTCGTATGTAGTGTCAAGGATGAAAACTTTGTGTTTAACTACTGCATATGCAAGAGATGCAAGAATCTGTGGAGCAGACTTCTGAGAGTGGCATATTGTACTGATGAGATTGTCTCTGTGGCCTTTCCAATGTAAACTTTCAAAACATGATGGGAGACTCTTTGGACCTTTCACAATTGGAGTCAATCTCAAATGTCCAGTCTTTTCTGCCTCAGTCAGTGCTGTCTTCAGCACACTCGTTCTTGTTCTGGCACCTGCTGTTAACATAAAGCCTTTAAAAAACTTGCACTTGTGGATCTGAGCTACACCATGTTCTTTACATGTCCCACACAAAATGGCCCCAGTAGAAAGCAAGTAGAATCAGCATTATCAGTTTTCTTCTGTATGAATATGTCTAAATCCAACTACTTTACACTTTGTGATAAGAACAAAGAGAACACAATTGTGCAACCTCAGCTACTCTACGATACCATACAAAGAGTCTACAGCCTAACAGAAAGGTAGCTGATGTCCACCTCTGTGATATTTTCTTCTCTGTATTGATCCCTGAAGGTTGATTTTGGCATAATGTGCTTTACAGCCCAAGATCTTTATGTCTGGGAAAGAGTTTACTATGCATTGTCACAGAATCAAAGAATGTTACGGGTTGGAAGCAACCTCAAAAGATCATCTAAGTCCAACCCTCCCCTGCTGGAACAGAGTAAGACCTGCAGAACCTGGTGTACTCAGACTGTCTCCCATCTATGTACAAACCAGGCTCAATCCTGCTTAGCTAAATCCAACATTCAATCTCTATGTCTCTTTGCCCACTCCTCTATTCTCTATGTCTCTATGCCCACTCCTCTATTTTCAAAACCATTCAAAGCATCTTAGACTTCCCAAGCAGAGGGCAAAGCACTAGGGAGAACTTTGAAAGACTAAGCTTGAAGGAAACGGTGTTTCCTGGCAGGATCTGCCCAACTGCTTATTAATGCAATCAAGTCAGGGCAAAAGGCTGGGGTCCACTCACCATGCGAAAAAGCCATGTGCTGCATCCTCTGTATTTCTTCCTTCTTTCTTCCTGAACTGACCACAGATATTTCAGAAGTTTAGTTTAATAACGTGTCTCCATTAAGATTTAAGCCACATTTCATCACTGTCCAGCCAAAGAATTGGGATCTTAGCATTTATTAAATATGCCTTTCAGATCATTTACTTTACTCAAAAGCTTCCTTTCCTAAATACACTCATTCCCTGCAGACTGAAGACTGTTGTCACCTGTTCTCTGCTTGTTTGCATGCTGATAGTTCTTATCATAAATGCCATTAATTAATGAAAAGTAATCAGAGAATTGTCTCCTCATGCTCATTAAAGAAATGGACGCTAAAATGGTATGAAAGCAGCTGCCTCCTTTCTGTCATTACCCTCTGACGGCTACTACTTTCCTCATCAGTGCTAAATTATAACAGTGCTTTGATTAGCAGCCCTGTTACTTACTGCAGCTGCTTTTGGAGATCGAAATCTTAACTACACAGTCGTGTTTAATTGATATTCTCATCAAAATGTTAACATTGTAAAAAAATGCAGCACTTCAATACATCAGACTTGTGTATGTATATTAAATCCTGCTGGAAGGTTTTTGACCTTGTAGACAGATTGAAACGACATGTTGTTTCTCGAAGTTTTCCAATGAGCCACTGATTATGAGCTGAGCATACTTGGTAACTGGATGTAAAATTTGTGAGAACCCCCCACACACAACTCAGGCCAGAGATTATTTCAAACAGAAACATCTTTGATCACCATTCCAGTGCCTAAATGCAAATTACTATTTTTATACTGAAAAATTTAGAGATTAATTATTTCAAAGCAAAGGATAACTTATTCATAGTTTCATCTAAAGACTTCTAATAAAAAAAGCAACCTATGTTGGACAGATGATCTATGTCATCGTGAGTGTAAATTAACACAGTTTGGAAGACATTCTAACTCACACATGGAGAGTGGTTGGGACAAATATGCCTAAACAAATATTTATATTTCACCTATGCCAGACTCAGGGTCTAAATTTTAACTCATCTGTTTCTGTTGAAACCTTATTCACAGGCCAGACCACATCATGCTGACCCTCTACGGTTACAGTCTTTATAAGGCGGATGTCTTCCACTTTTTGATGTAATATACAAAAGTTGTTCTTAACTGCTTCTTAGTTGTTAGTACTTCCACTCAGAATAAATTAGGTAATTTATTAAATTTTGGACTAAATAGGAGATTAACAGAGAAATGGAGAAGGTCTTTGGTTTGCTGCTGACTTGTCGTGCTGAAATCGGTGTTGAAGTTCAGCCCAAAGCAGAGACCAACAGGTCATTTGCCATAGCATCCAAAATCAGAACTAACAAGAGCAGTTCTTAAAATTCTAACCCTAGAAAGAATATATTGAGCAGAATTCTGAAATTATCTGAAGGAGAAAGGTCTCTTTGTCTCTCTGTTCATGAATTTGCATTTCAGAACACAATTTGGATTTTCATGACCTTTCAATAACAAAATTAAAACATTCAATTTCAAATGTGTTACCTTAATTGCATGAATAAAGAACCTTTGCCTTACCTGGCATGATCTTGAAAACTGCTAACCTTCATTTGAAGAAATGTGCCACTAGATGCTTCATTTGTGTGTTTTGTATTATGATGATAATTTTCAAAACAGTAGAGCAATGTGAGCAGAAAAAAAGAGCAACCTTCTTTCAGAATTATTCTGGGGCACAGTGGTCACAGTAGAAAGGATATAGTCACCCAGTTCCTTTTCAGGACTACATAGATGCTAAGGATACAGCAATAAAATATTTAATCATGAAGGAGAATAGGAAACTGCTGTCTTGTGACAAAGTAAAATTGTAGTTGAGTATACAGGACCTGTCCACTATTTGTTTCAAAAACAAAGCTTTCCATTCTTTTAATCAGAAATAAATTGTCCTCTTTTGAGTATGAAAATCTTGTTCGCCCAGACATCCAAAAAAGGTTTTACTGGTCCTTTAAAGCATAAATTCAAATCAAACCAATATAAAACCTGTCAAAAGGATATTTTTCATTTCTTTGGAGAGAAATAAATTTGAAATTTTAATGATATTGGTTGGAATTGGTTTGATAATGGACAAAGTAGAAAGGATACATAATTATGGTTGAGGAAAGTGACTCTTGCCCTCTACTCTGCGTTGGTGAGACCCCACCTGGAGTACTGAGTCCAGTTCTGGAGTTCCCAACATCCAAAGGACACAGAGCTCCTGGATGGTGTCCAGAAGAAAGCAACTCAAATGAGCAGAGGGCTGGAGCACCTTTGCTGAGGACAGGCTGAGCAAGTTGGGATTGTTCAGCCTGGAAAAGAGGAAGCTCCCAGGTGACCTTCTAGTAATTTTCCAATCTCTGAAAGGGGCTACAAGAAAGCTGGAATAGGGCTTTTACATGGGTGGTAGTGAGAGGACAAAGGGACAGGGTTCCAGAGCTGAAGAGAGGAGCTTGAGGTTGGACGTGAGGAAGAAATTCTTTCCTGTGAGGTTGGTGAGATGCTGGAACAGATTGCCCAAACAAGTTGTGGCTGCCCTGTCGGTGTTGAAGGCCAGGTTTGATTTGGTCTGAGTAACCTTCTGTAGTGAAGGTGTTTCTGCCTATGCATTGTGGTTGGAACTAGATGATCACAGAACGTTAGAGGTTGGAAGGGACCTCGAAAGATCATCTAATCTTTAATGTCCCTTCCAGTTCTGGCCATTCTATAATTTTAGGAGTAAGAATAATCTCAAATATCTTCCTTCATGTTAGTTGCACTATTTGTCAAAAATAAAAAGTTATGCTAGGTGTGTAGAAAGCTTCATTAGCAAGGAAAACAAAAGCATCAGAGGATAATGATTTTCCAAAACCAGGAATGTGAGTGAATATGAACAGAAGGAATTTAGGATAATTTGAGATTACTGTACAACCCAATAAATGGATTTTAATGTCAATATGCAATTGATGCTTTGGAGAGAAATTTAAAAGCTCGGAAACTCTGTGTATTTAAAAGCACAACATAAAGTGGAGTCAGCATTTCCATATGGGAAGTTCTGTGGATAGTGCTGTGGAGCTCACAGAAATAAAACTATTTGTGGTGTATGTGGCAGTAACAGGAAGTCTGCTATAAACACTGGCATCAGTACCACGGCAAAATACTGACTTGTTTCTCCTGCAACCTTCTGTAGACCTCAGCCCTACTGCTCCTTTTCTGTAGCACATCCTAGCAATTAATTTCAATTATTTTTTAAAGTTCTCATCTGTGTAGAATTTGGGAAGTTATATGTGGAAGAGAGTACATTTTCCGTGTGACAGGTCATGACGATCAGACACTAATCCATCTTTTCTTCTTAAGGAACAACTGGATACTAAAATTGCTACTGTACCTTTAAGAAAGTTACTTCTAAGGAACCCTTCATAAATTGGGGATAAATACCTTAGATGACAAAGCATTATTAAATTTCTTGATGCAAAGATACACATTGAAATACATAACATTGCACTCTAAGCTTTCGATGAATAATAAAGGTAGTCCCTGAAATCTAAAGCAGTGGCCAGAAAAAAATATAAAATAAAATTAAATAATTACTGCATCTACATCTTCACATAAAATACAGCTGGCTGAGATTGTGATGGCTTTTTGTCTTGGTATTCAGTCTACACATCTTCTAAAAGTGAGATAAGCTTGATGATCAGCCATTGGAAAATCCTGCAGTAGTTTAAAATTTTGGGAAAAACAAAAAAAGCAAAAAGCAGTGCCTTTCAAACAACATGTGTTTAGCAAACACAGCCTCCCCTGGAGGTTTATACTCCACATAATTACATTCCACATACAGTAATTGAAACTTGAAAATATGTCAAACTGTGTGTTTTCACAATCCAGGAGTAATCAACTCAAATTATTTAAATTCACTATTGACATAATTGCTAAAAATATGACAGAAAAAAGATATTTCCAGAGTGTGCTACTTCATAACCTCATCAATTGACTGCCTAGGGAGAGAACTGCATTTTGTTCCTATGGAAAACTGCAGGATAGCAGCACCCAGTACTGAATTCCTTTCCCACAAGCTCCAGATTTACTAAAGGATTTACAAAAATGGAAGGGAAGATTCATAAAATCAAGCAATGGAAAGCTACTGGCCAGGATCTGTCAGCAGGAATAGCTCAAATGAATTCAGAAACAATGATGCTGATTCTTTTACCCAGAAAGGATTCAAACTGCACGTCAAGGGAGAATACCCACCCTGGTCACTCTACATTGTAGCAACAGACTTGTCACCCTCATAAAAACTACTCAAAGAACAGAGATTTTACTATTTGTTGTGTATTTCATGTGTGACAGAAGTGGTTCTCCAGGGGGCAATAAAAGCCAAATGCTGACTGTAGTTGTCAGCCCTTCTGAACCTTTGAGATGCCATCAGTCCCTGAGAAAAAAAGATTTCTCCACCATGTTTGCTTTGAGGACCGCTATGAGAATTGAAAGGAAAAGAAGTGTAAGGGGATGGAATGAGTTTGGATATCCTAAATTATGGCAGAATGTTTCCTCACAGGAAGGTGAGGAATCCATTTGTGCCAACCTGGCTGATAAAAAATAGCGTACAGGATATTAATTACTAGTGGCTACTGCTGATGGTGAAAAAACCCCCTGAAGTCATTGCAGGAAATGGATGCATAGGAAACATTTTCAAAATGCTGTTAGGAAGCATAAGAACTTTCCAGGAGTCTTTTATAACATCTCAGCTGTAACTACACTTTGATAGTTCCTGGAGGTACACTGAATTAATGATGAGGAAAGAAACTCAGAAAGCCATACAGGTAACTTTACCATCACTTTAATTCCATGTGTGGTGTAAAAAAATGCTTATAGTGCCCCAGTTTTAACAGCTGTTAAATATTAATGCAATGACAAAACGTACATATTACCGCAGCATGAAAACAAAAGAAGCAGGCTTTAAAAGTGGATGTTATCTCTTACTTAATTCCTCTGACGGTATGGTACAATTTAAACTTATTAAATCATCTTGTCTCTCCCTGTATATCCCTCAGGAGTCAGAGGTCCCGTGGACATTTCCTACAGTGGTGCTCTAAAATGCTCGGATGCAGAGAAATTTCTTAGAAAAGGGAGCTAACTTGTTTATTGTTATCTTTTCCTTTTTCTTCTTCTTTTTTTTTTATTCTCCATTTTTCTTCTGCAAACAGACTCTTCTATGTCTGTGTAAATATCTGCAGAACCACAGTATTTTATTTTTTTAAAAAAATCATGGGTCTGATTCAAGCTGCTTCACAAATACA
The DNA here is from genome assembly GCA_013400115.1 of Rhinopomastus cyanomelas. Classification (NCBI taxonomy): domain Eukaryota; kingdom Metazoa; phylum Chordata; class Aves; order Bucerotiformes; family Rhinopomastidae; genus Rhinopomastus; species Rhinopomastus cyanomelas. The sequence continues at coordinate 1,714 of VXBP01006184.1, read as the reverse complement.
AGAACTATTGGAATGGCTAATAAACACGACACTTTTGTCTCGAAAAACAAAGCTGCTTCTAGCTGTCCAGTGGCATGTAAACAGCTGAAGTTGAGAATAATAAAATATTTCTTTTAATCCATATAATGATTTAAACTGATGTTACTTTCACCCTTTATTCAAAGCCTAGAGGTTCTAAGAAAAAGCCTCAAGCCATGGTGCATTGAGGTACATGGATAATTTTGCAGAGAATTTACAGAAAATTCAAAATGTTCCAAAAAAGGGGAATTAATTAAAAAATTGTAGTTAGCACATTGCAAGATTAGGAGATGCTCAAACAGAATGAAAATGATGTAAATCCAGGATATTGTGCCTTATAATGAAGAGCTGACACACAAACCAGACTGCTTCAGTGGAGGGCATTTTGCAAGGGGATTACATTCCTTCCACTTGTCAAAAAGTATTCACAGATGAAGCACTTACATAAACATGCTGCTTCTGCATTCATGTCCTCCCACAGGACTGTGAATGTAGAGAGGTATACAAGTAAAACTTGTATGCAGGTAGAAAGGTATACAAGAAACCCATGTGTCGATGGGAGGATCTGAGTTTGTACAATGAGATGGAGAGAACATTATTTGACTTGTTATGGTTTGTCAAGCTCAATAGAGTCTTGACTCAGGCACAAGCAGGAGAGGAAAGATATATGAGCTCCAAGGATTTAAAAATAATCTATGAATAAAATAACTTTGGTTTTTTTTCACATGATCTTATTTTTCTTTTCCTATTAGGATGATTATTATTTCTGTCCATTCCCTGCCACCAACCGCAGGCAAATATACTCCTCCTGTAGGAAACAAACAGGCCTTTGAGGACCACAAAAATCTTCAAAATGGATGAAAAATAATTAGCATTCTGGAAGCCATGGCCATTGCCGTGGTCAAATCTGTAACAATCTTTGAATAGAGAATTATGTAGGGGTTGCATAAATAAAGGTTTTGAAAGGCTTGATTAAGTTTATGTAGTAGTTCTTCTATTTTTATTTTATTTTTTCATTTTTGTTCCGTTTGTATGCCACTCAGTGAATTTAGGGAGGAAAATGACAGATAAATCCCATCAGACATGTTTTTATACATATATTTTACATGTTCCTGGAATATGAAATGATATATGTGTGTGTGTGTGTATATTTGTATTTATAGACACATAACCAGATCCAGAGTCTTCCTGGGGAGTTGTCTGGAACAGCATAGGGAAGGGCTGTAGTATAGGCCAGAAGATGAGATGGGACCCAAAACATGACTGGAGGTAAACTACCTAAACATAGATCCAGGGTCTGTCCAGGCTAGGGCAGAAGACAGGTGCAACTGTGACATAGCTTAGGAAGGTTCTAGGAAGACCATGCAGAGATAGTGGGTGAGGACTCCAGGTGAGACTTGTCAGGACAATTAAGGCTAACCAGTGTTCTCAGGTTCCTGATACAGTGATGATCACTGTAAATTTATTTATGTATTTATCTCATACCAGTATCATTCCTGCCAGTAAACCAAAAGGACTCTTGGTTAGTAGGCTGACTTCACATTCCACCCTAGGAGAAATCTTTACATTTCAAATATTTTATTAAATTTATGTGGTCAGGAACAGAAGGTTTGGCAGCTTTGGAAGCATATGTTTGACTTTACACCTTGTTGGAGTTATGTTTGATGAAGTCTTCTACGGCCAGCTGGCAGCAGCC